>JAXIVD010001976.1:37500-67500 GCA_036785275.1 Cancer borealis | reverse complement strand
TCCCACAGATAAACTGGGAAAATAGACAAATACAAGGTGGTACTAGAGAAGTCTGTGCTCAAATAAATTGCCTGTTGGAGCTAATGGAAGAGTGCCACCTTACCCAACACATCCATGAACCGACCAGGATCAACAACACTCTGGATCTGCTACTAACAAAAAACCCAGAATTGCTGCACAGCTTCAACACTCAAGACACTATCATGTCAGACCACAAGCTGATAACTGTATCTATCTACTCACCAGCAGGACATATTCATCCAGATAACACCACCCAGGGACACAAGCCTGAAGGCTTAAACAGTTTAAACTTCCACAGTGCCGAGGTCAACTGGGAAACAATCCAGGACTCCCTAAGAAACATAAACTGGAAGGATGAATTGAAAGAAAAGGCCCCAGAGGAAATGATATCTGTAGTCCTAGAAAATTGCTACACGATCTGTAGAGAGCAAGTCCCTCCCCGGAAGCAGAAAAATTCAGCCAGCAGGATCCCTCGGGATAGAAAAATTCTTATGAAAAAGAGGAAGTACACAACAAAAAAACTATTGTCAGCAAAAAGCACGGAGCGATGTGAGGCCCTGAAGGAAAAACTGGAAAATATTGAAACAGAGATAATGGTCTCCCACATGGAAGAAAAAAGGAGAGAAGAAATAAAGGCTGTCTCTGCAATAAAATCAAACAGCAAGTACTTCTTTAACTATGCTAAGAAGAAAAGGAAAGTACATACCCAGATTGGACCTCTAATAGATGAAAACGGCACTCACATCACAAGCCATTATGACATTGCAGAAGAGCTGAGAAAACAGTACGAGAAGAGTTACAGCACACCACTTCAAGACAAGAAAATTGAGGACTCAACACAATTTTTCATGACAAGGCCTACTGATGAGAGCACTGGCACACTGCAGGACCTGGACTTTACCATTGCTGACATTGAAAATGCACTGTCAACACTAAATGCATCATCAACTGCAGGCCCTGAAGGAATGCCAGCCATCTTACTGAAAGAGTGTAAAAAGGAGCTGGCACTGCCTTTATACACCATATGGAGGAGGTCCCTAGATGAAGGTAAAGTTCCTGAGTCCATGAAATATGGACTTATCTCTCCCATACACAAGGGTGGCAGCAGAGGCAATGTAACAAAATACAGACCAGTAGTGTTAACTTCCTTCATTGTCAAAATATTTGAAAAAATTATCAAAGACCGACTGGTGGACTACTTTGATAAAAGAGGATTATTTAATGATGGCCAACACGGTTTTCGAAAGGGCCGCTCGTGTCTCTCCCAATTGCTGGCACACCAAGAGTTTGTGTTGGACAGTCTAGAAGAGGGAAGTAATGTGGACGTGGTTTACCTTGACTTTGCTAAAGCATTCGACAAGGTGGACCACGGCGTATTGCTGCACAAACTCAAGTACATGGGTGTCACAGGAAAGCTGGGTAAATGGATCCATAGTTTTCTCCATGGACGGATCCAGAAGGTAGCAGTGAATGGGACTCTCTCTGAGGAGTCTCCTGTAAAAAGTGGTGTACCACAGGGTTCTGTCCTGGGACCCTTCCTCTTCCTCACTCTTATTGGTGACATTGACAAAAATGCGAGGCACTCCAGAATTTCATCCTTTGCCGATGATACAAGAACGGCAAGGAAAATAAAGTCACAAGAAGATGCTAAATTGCTACAAGAAGACCTCATCAAAGTGCACTCCTGGGCAGCCGAGAACAACATGCTCTTCAATGAAAGCAAGTTTAATGTCTTGAGATATGGTAGTGACAACACCATCAAAGAGCACACCAAATACAACACCACCCAAGGCCCAATTGACGTCAGTAGTAGTCTCTGTGACCTGGGAGTGACAATCAGTAGTGAAGGCAGGTTCAACCTACATATTCATAACATCACTGAGTGTGCAAGAAGACTATCCGGCTGGATCCTCAGGACCTTCACTACTAGAGAAGAGGAGTGTCTCATGACTCTATGGAAAAGCTTGGTGATGGCAAAAATGGAATATTGCTGCCAGTTGTGGAGTCCATCAACCATTGGAGAGATTGAGGAGCTTGAGGCAGTTCAGAGAAGTTACACCAGTAGAATATCATCACTTACTGGCAAAAACTATTGGCAACGTCTCAAGCACCTGAGACTGTACTCTCTCCAAAGAAGAAGAGAAAGATACCAGATCATATACACCTGGCAAATGTTGGAAGGTCTGGTACCAAATATTGGCATCAAATTAAGCCAAAACATCACACGAGGAAGGTCATGTTATATTGAAGGACACGGGACAAACTGCTCTAGACTGAAGACACTAAGAGCCAGCAGCTTCAGCAGGTCAGGTCCAAAGTTGTTCAACAGTCTCCCCTCGTGTCTAAGAAACATGTCAACCTGCAGCGTGGATGTCTTCAAGAGACACCTAGATAAATTCCTGCAGAAGATTGATGACACACCTCCTCTGCCTTCGTACCAGACGTGGCCTCACTACAATAAGCTGGACCACCTCATCCCAACATACCTCAGGCAAAACGGAGGATACAGCGGCAGTTCCTGTAGCTGAGGTCTATAGACTGAAATTCTTCACAAGGTATCACTAGGTAAATACATACATATTCACTTCTCTCACTTAGCTCAGAAGAGTGTTTGGCGAGCACGTATCAAAGGTAAGTAGAAGTGGTAAATACTAAATACTTATCAACACAGGTGGGATACAGTCACCCTAAAACCTCCCGGCTGGAAGACGGACCATCAATATAACCATTAACCATTAACCAAAGCAAAGGATAGAGCGAAAAATATTCTTATGACACCAAAGGCCTCTTCTATTTAAAGTATTGCAGAAACAAGATATTTAAAGAAAGAAAAACACTTTTTGTAGCATCAATTTATTTTTCTCAAACATATCACTCAATGAAAAGAGAGAACATAATAGAATCAACGTGTGGCATCAAAAATTCAAGATCGTGATCATCAGCTGAGTTGTGTCTTCAAGTGTCACCATCATGTCATCAGCAGACTGGGAGGAAGTGAAACGCCTTGCCGCGGATTTCCAGCGTGCCCAACTAGCTTCAACACTTCAAAAGTAAGACAAGGGCATGGTTGTGCTCACGTGTACTTGAGGAATGTTTGCCAGCTGGACGGGAATGTCATTAATAAACCTAGATGTAAACAACGCTCAGCTCACCAGACTTCACTCAGTAGGACAAATAATCAAAGAGGGAAACAACTGCTGTTACTGGATTTGATATCAGTACGGTGAAATGTATTCTTACCAGTATTCTTACCAGCTCCACTTCAGCTTCAGTGAACTTGGGGTGGTGGGTTTAGGATCGGGGCAGTAAGCCTTCGCTGGTTCATTTGGTGCCCCCCACTTGCCTTATCAGCGGATCAATCTTAGCTATAAAACTATTCACTGTCTTTACCATTACTGCCTCACTTGGCACATTGTTCGGTAATTCTGGATAATAAGTCCGCCACCCCGTTTCCCCACCAACCTTCAAAACCACCACCTTCCTTCAAACAAGCTTGCGGGATCCTTGGGAATCGGGGATTTTGGGGGGCGGATGAAAAATAAGCGAAATATGGGCCTTCAAAAAGCAAAGAAAATTTCGAAATTCCCTTCACCTAACCTAATCTAGCTGGGGGAACTGCGCCCCCCCTGGTTCCCCCCGCTAGGACATTAACCTAACCTAATCTAACCTAACCATAACCTAACCTAACCTACCATAACCTAATCTAACCTAACCATAACCTAACCTAACCTACCATAACCTAATCTAACCTAACCATAATCATAACCATAACTTAACCTAACCTAACCTAATCTAGCCAGGGAGGCTGCACCCCCCTGGAATCCCCGCTAGGACATTAACTTAACGTAACAAAGGACCTCCAAAATTATATCGTTATGACTTACCGATGAGGTGTGGTTATTGTTAAGGCGATGGAGGTGGGTAGAGCTTAGCGTATATCTACATGGCACTCCTTCCCGCACTTTTCACAAAGTTTCTTTTCAGGCACTAAACCATGTCGGTAATTCTGGATAATAAGTCCGCCACCCCGATTCCCCACCAACCCCCCCTATCCCTTCAAACAAGCTTGGAGAATCGGGGGTTTTGGGGGGGATGAAAAATAAGCAAAGCAAAGAAAATTTCGAAATTCCCTAACCTAACCTAATCTAGCTGGGGGGGACGGCGCCCCCCTGGTTCCCCCCACTAGGACATTAACCTAACCTAACCCGACATTAACCTAACCTAACCTAACCTGACCAAACCAAACCATAACCATACCCTAACCTAATCTAGCCGACCCAGAACCCGTACCTGTAAGCACTGCCATAAAAAAAACGCTGGTAATTTGCTTAAAGAGGTTAACAAGTAATTTTTGAAAAAAAAATTAGTTTTTTGGTATATTTTGATGTGATTCAACTTGTTCTGGGATTAATTTCTGGGGCAAAGCATTTGTTTCTTGAATTTTCCTCCCACATCCTTACAAACTTTGGGGGACCTGTGAGAAACAAAAAAACTGCAGTAATTTCATAACTTTTTTGGCATTTGTTGAATTTTTTGTGCTTATTTAAGATCCTTTTTCCAGATTGTCAGAACGCAACTGTGTTGAAATAATCAGCAAATTAGGTGAATTAGGACTGTTAGATGTTTACCATACAAACGATGGTAAAGAATACATCACTCCAGCACAACTGTCCAGAGAGATTCAGGATGAAGTATTTCTTCATGGAGGTTTGTTTTAAGTTGAAATGTTAATTATTACTATTACTTCATATTTATTTGATTATTTTTCATATGTACTTTATTGTTCTATAATGGTATTAGATGTGATTTCAAATAAAGAAATCTGATTGATTTTAGGTTCTGTGCTGATGTAATGTACTTCAGGTTATGAAATTTATGTCATCCTTGAAAATTTTTCCTTACAGGGCGGGTGAATTTAGTGGATTTAGTGGATGTACTGTGTGTTGATCACAGTGTGATAGAGAAGCGTGCCTCTCTGCTTGCCCACTCTGACTCCAGTCTGTGTTTTGTGTTGGGTCAGCTGATCAGTAAAGACTATCTGGATTCCATTGCGGAGGAAATCAATGAAAAACTTCAACAAGAAGGTTCAACCACTGTTGCAGAACTTGTTAAACATTATGAATTACCTGGAGAATTTATGCTAGAAGTGAGTGATGTAATTTATTTGTTTGCTGGAACAAATAAAGTTTTATTGATGTGGTTTTGGTAGTGTGTTTTGGATTGTTCAATTAGACAACAGCAAAGGAAAGAAATATAAGATTTAATCCTTTTTAATTAACAGGTCATTGTGGAACGACTTGGAACCATCATACAAGGACAACAGGATACCAGTGACTCAACAGTCATATTTACTGATGCCTTTGTAGCTAGAAACAAAGCCCACATCAGAGGTGTCTTGAGTGCCATCACCAAGCCGACACAAGTTTCAGTTATTCTTGATCAACATGGCCTCCAACAGAGATTATTCTTCAGTGTGTATATTGTGAAGTACTGTATTTTAAAATACAAATTTTA
Organism: Cancer borealis; assembly: GCA_036785275.1. NCBI lineage: Eukaryota > Metazoa > Arthropoda > Malacostraca > Decapoda > Cancridae > Cancer > Cancer borealis. The sequence continues at coordinate 61,965 of JAXIVD010001976.1, read as the reverse complement.
AGTTATTACCTTTGGAAGTACAATTTGTCATCAAGTTGTATTTGTTATTTTGATAATATGTTGTAGGTCCTTTAATATATTCAGATTTTACATATACAGATTTGGCTATCCATGGATTGAAAAACCATGCACTTCCCATGCTAAAAAATGCCCACTCTCCATGTTAAATTATTGTTACAGTTTTTTCTAGTCCATATTTTGAAACATACATATTTGTACGTACTAAACTGTGTATGGGTTAACACTTGGTAAAAGTCTTTGTATGTATATGTGTATATTGGTAACAATCCCACTTCCTTATTTTTCATTTGCATACACCTACATTCACCTCCATATTTGTCGCCCACTTTGTGATGATTATTGTGATTGTGGTCAGACATGTTTTTCACTCAAGATTCTCCTGCCTGTGTTTGAACAGTTACAACAGCTCTCTCAATGATAATACAACTCCTCCTCTGTATTCTCTCTTATAAAAACACAAGGCAGAGAAGAGGAGGGGAGAGTAATGTTTCCCTGAACCCTGGTGTGCCTTATCTTGGCTACCCATCTTTAGGGAGATAAATATAGAATGTATAGATAGAATATGGCATAGTAATTATTGGTGTATATTTCACATAAGTGGGTGTCTCTGTTATTAAACCTTGCACGTAATAAGGGCCTACTGTATATACTTTAGTTGTTATATATTGAACTTATATTAATATTTCATAGTCATGCCTTAAAACTATTGTATCCAAATCCTAGGTGTGGCAGAGAAGCTAATACTGAGTGGCCGAGTGCCTGGTCTCCTCACTGGGGGCCGCCAACTACACAGGGCCATGTACATACCCAGCATATACTCACGTACACAGAATGAGTGGATTGATAGTTTCCTGAAACAAAATGGATATCTTGGTAAGCATTCAATTTAATTTCCATGGATGTATATTTTCCTGTATGCTACTGTGTATACTATTTTACAATTATTTATGTTAAGTGAAAAGAGACGGAGCAAGAGGTCTGTGAAGCCCCTCCTCTGTATTCTAACCTACAATAAAACAGGTCGCAGAAGGGGTAAGGGGCAGAGTAAAGTCTCCTTGAACCCTAAAAGCCTTGTCTTGGCTTTCATCTCTTAATGGGGATATAAGTCAGGTATATAGATTGATAGATATAATTACCAATAGCATATTACTTTTACATTAATATGAATGGCATCAAGTAGATTAGTGGCACGTAATTTATTTAAAATTTGTTCATGTCATGTACACTAGATTAGTAAGTGGCATGCTATGATAGGAGAAGTCTACACACTGGTAGATTAATTGTCATGTGGTTAATGGTTTTCACACCTTTTGAGCTATTTTTATTATTTATATAGTAGCACAAAGAAGTGAGGGGTCAGGGACACTTTTAAAGGAACATTGTGTATTCTTGAAATTTTGGCATTTGCACACGTCTTTGTTACCTTGCTTCTGTGAAAATTATGTATTTGCTGTATGTGATAGCCTTTAAAATACATATAAGAATAATAAATTTGATTTACACATGTTTTCCAATTTTATATGGATATTGTCAATCTTCCTAATATTGTTTGTTCGTCCAACAGATTTTGATGCTTTGCGCCGCTTGGATATCAGTGATCCTGAAAGCCATATCCGCCGTCGCTTTAAAGATGAGGACTTGACCTTTGTGGGCAACGTGTGTGTGGGGTCAAGTCTTATTGACCAGATTGATGGTGCCATTGATGATGCTCTGCTATCTGGCAACTGGGTGGATATTTATGTAAGTATGCAGTTTTGTCTTCCCTTGATGTATTGATGAACTGATCTTATAGCAGTTTTGGTTGATGTCTTTTTACATATTAGATTTTCTATATCCAAGAATTACGTTAAAAAAATGGGACTTAGTGAGGGGTCTAGGAAGTCCTCCTTTCTATACTCTCATATGGAAAGACAATACACAGAGGGGAGGAAGGTGAGCAGGGGAGGGATGAAGGGATAAATGGAGTTAAAAGATGGTGGGAGGAAGGAAGGGAAGGGTTGAGCATGTAATAATACACTTTGCTTGCTGCTAAAAAGCACATACACTCCTGCTGCTGCTGCTACTGTGCTGTGCGTGTGTTAAGATCGTGTTCTGTAAGTGTTTCTATTGAAAAAAAAATACTAAAGAGCTTCCAGGGGAAGGGGGGGAGAGAGAGAGAGAGAGAGAGAGAGAGAGAGAGAGAGAGAGAGAGCGAGAGAGCGAGAGAGCGAGGGAGGGAGGGAGGGAGGGAGGGAATCCTGGTGAGCCTTGTCTTGGTTATTCACTGTTTCTTTTAGTGGAATTAAGAATTATTTGTGCCCCCATTAATCATACAGATAATTTTGTATCTTAACTGTATATATTAGTTTTTATGCATATCAAGTATGTATTTCTCAAATTCCTTAATTGAAAATAATTACTGTTTTTTCAGCCACTGTTACCTACGGTGTTCAGTGCTGAGGTGGGGCACCAGCTTGTGGACATTGCCTTAAAACGCAGACAAGACAAGAAATCTACCGCCCATGCAAAGGTGTTCGCTGATACTATTGTTGTCAGTGACCAGCTGCTCACCAAACTTTCAAACCACTTGCAACAGATGATGCCTAAAAGAGCCAAAGAAGTGGTTGAAAAGGGAGCATTCAAAAAGCAAGTAGGTTTTCAAGTTACAAGGTTTTAGTTGTAAGCAGGGGCCATATCCTTGTATCTGGAGTTTTCCTAATGGATATGTTTATGATGTCTATGTCATGTCCCTTGTTATGATATCATGTTGCACTGGCACATGAAAGAACATAAGAAAATAAGAACGATGCAAGAGGCCAGTTGACTTACTCAAGGCAGCTCCTGTTTACCATCTGTTTTCTTCATCCATATATGTGTCTTACCTTTTCTTCAAAATGTCTACTGTCCTTACACTTACCACATGTTTGCTGAGTTTGTTCCATTCCTCCACTACCCTATTAGTGAACCATATCTTTTTTCCTGAATTTGAACTTATCTTGTTTAAAATCATTTGTTCCTTGACTATGAAAACCTTGTTTATATCCCCTTTGTTGAACCCATTTAAACACTATCAAATCTCCCCTTACCCTACATCTTCCTAAAGAATGCTGATTGAGGTGTTTTAGTATATTCTTATATGTTAGGTTTCTTATCCCCTGAATCATTTTAGTCATCCTTCTTTGTACTGCTTCTATAGCTCATTCTATAGTGCAGAGACCAGAACTGCACACCATAATCTAAATGATGTCTGACCGAGCAAATCTGCTATTGCTGTCAGTCATAGCATAATAACCATGAATATTGATGCTTCGTTTCATACAAGTGATAGTGCAAGTGATAATAGTGTATTTCTTTTCACTTCTTGACTACAGAATCAAAGTACACAAATATTCCTGCCTATCCCTTCAGTTCCATCACCTTCAAATAAAACTTCACCACCTCCAAAGAAACGCTCAAAATTTTGGTGGTGTACTTACGAGGTCACTTTGACGAGGCAGGGTAGGACTTGACTAGTACCACAAACTTAAGTCTACAGTAGTCCATGAGGTGTGGCTGCATTTCCAAGCTTTATACAGCTTTACACATTAGTACCTCATCCTCATTGGTTACAATACTATTTGGTTATATATGTATAAATTTGGACTTTAGATTGTGTGATATAAAAGCTGTATGTTTTGTATATTTATCTATGAGTGTATGTACTAAACAAAATTGTATAAAACTTTTCTCCAGGTTGCTGTTGGGAAGATTAAGCAGCATGATGAAGATTTTGGCAAGAACAAGAAGGAAGATCGTCGCAAGAGAGCATCATCTGGCAAGTCTGGTGGAGGTACACAGGGAAGGGAAACTAAAACCAAAGCCACAAAAAATAAAGGCCGAAACAAGAGAGGAGGAGCAGGTGGCCATGACTCTGACTCTGATGATGACCGTCACAAAGGGAATGCTGGTGGGGAGTCTTCCCTTGTGGAGTTCCTTTCTGCTGAGGATATGCAGACTGAGATTGGTCATTTCTCAGAATTAGTTGATTGTCCTGAAGAATTAGTAGAGGAGTTAACCAGCCACATGCATAACCCTTTGACCAAGCAATTCCAGGAAGTTGCCAAATCAGTGTTTATGGCAACTGTTGCTGTAGGAGGTGATGCAAGAAGGAAAACTCACCAGCAGCTGCAAGACAAAGTATCTGCACTACTCACCACTATCAAGTTGTCAGAGAAAAGCATCAAGGTATGTGGGAGATAAATTGTAAACGAAAGGAGATTTTGTAAATTTTGCTGCAGGTTTCCTAACGTAAATGTGGTATAAGTAAGATGTTAAAGTTATTCTCTTTTCTTGGTTGTGTTAGTCTGTTTGTTTCCCTTTGTATAATTTCATGTTTTGTCTTACTATTCTTGTCCATTTCCATTACTCTATATTCCTTTCTGTGTCTTCCATAAGCCCTACACCACATATGATTTACAGACAATTTTATTCTTCTTTTGTTGCAGTTCTTTGATGATGATAAGCAGACACAACTGAAGAAACATTTACTGAAGACGCAGTGCACAGAGCTGGTCAATGAACTGGTTTTGTATCTTGCTGATGACAGTCTTATAGACATTGCTGTAAATAAGGACATAACACCTGAGGTAATTTTTACTGTTTGCCAATATGTATTGATAAAAATTGATATTGTAATGATGATAATACTAGTTATGATTATAATGATAATAATAAGCTATCTATCTATCTATATACTGGGCTGTTATCCTCCTAAAGGGGGGACATTACTCTCCCTTCCCCCTCTGCACTTTGTCTTTTCATAGAGTATACAGAGGAGGGGCTTCCCAGACCCCTCGCTCCGTCCTTTTTACGAACCACGATAATGACTGTGGTAGAATTCTTGTAGCCCCACCTCAGGTCTAGTTATAATAATATAAGAAATAATAATAATAATGATAAAGTATGTAAAATTCATTGGAAAGGCAAATTAAAGTCTTAACATGATGAAGTTAGGATTCATTTCATGCTTGAAATGTTTTTCTTTTTAGACAAGACTGAAAATCATTTACAAACTCCCAGAAGACACCAATGCTGCTCTTGTCAAGGCTCACAAAGCTCTCATTGGCTCCACCCTAGATGAGTTTTATGAGCATGTGGATGGTGCAATTGCAGCCACAGGTATTATGTTGAAGAAGAAGGATAACAAGAAAGACAGGTAATTGATTTTCATAATATCCTGTAGAGACAACAGTTATTAGACCAATTCATAGAAGTGAGTGAAAGAGTCTGAGAGAGTATATCTAAGGGAATAATGAACATAGATGCAGTGCAATATGATTCTGGTTGAGTTATGGGCACAATTGTTGCAATATTTGTAGCTATACTTTGTGCTATTGTCATAGAATTTAGTAGTCTTTTCAGAGCAAATAGAGAGACGGTATGGCAGTTAAGATAATTAACAAATGATAAGTGGCTAGTACAGGTGATAGTGAAACTGTGCACTGGTTTAATCTTGAGTGAAGAAAAGTTAAGTAAAATACAGAATGACAATGATACCGTTCTCCTACCTGTTTCTAACATAAGAAACAAGCTTTAAATTTTTCCATTATAGTCTTCTTAAACATTTATTCCCATATTCATGCCCAAACAGGCAAGTTTTGGTCGGCCACCGTGCTGCTTTACTGGAACAGATAGAGAGCTCCCTTGATCCAGCCCTCACCTTGCACCTGGCATGTCTGGTCCTCTTCCAGGCAGTCACTGGAAACATGCTTCATGCCTCAGGAAAGTTTGTGCCTCACATTTTGGCATACTTGAAAACACAGATACCTGCTGAAAAATTTTCTGCACTCCATGATTACCAAGGTAAACTAATTAAGGGAGTTACTGAAATTTCATCATACAAGAGAGAAAAGTCAGGCATCTTAGCAGTTGAAATATCATCCAATTATACACTCCTCCCACCCTAGCATTCATAATTTTAACTTTGTATAAACCTAGGAATAAATGTAACATGATACATCCTTGTCCAACATAAGTCTGTTCCATGACCATCACCTATACATCACTGCCTTAGTGTAAGAAAACATACCTCCCTTCCAGTAAATTATGTTTGACTAATGATCACAGAATTATATTCCTATTTTGCCCTAAGAGAGTTGCTGTACTATCAGTATCCATCAACAACCTGCTATACATTAAAGAAAATAGGAAATGTAGTTTTCACTTGATAACATCAATTTCTAATTGTTTCAGATTTAGTGATTAAATCACTAATGAACAAGAATGAAGCAGCTGATGATGATGGTATTAAACTTCAACTTGAAGCCCTCACTCCTTCTGTTAAGGAAGTGGCAATCATCTTCAAGAAAACAGGTGCTAGTGAGCAGAATACAGAAGAATGATAACCAAACTACCAGATGCTGTCAGGTATAAGTTAAGGTTTTGTTTTTGTGGTTGATGCTTCTTCCTATTCTTGAAATGGACATAATGTTGAGGGTGCAGTTGTGTTCACGACTTGCTTGGTTCCCTTTATGTGTAGAATATGGTGTTAGGTAATTGTACATCAAAATATCTTCTGTAGCAAGCATGAAAACCATTCATTCATAGTAGATCAGCAGCAGTGGGAGATGTGTAGCAACGAGCAAAGTGTATTATTACATGCTCAACCCTTCCTTTCCTTCCTCCCACCATTCCCCTCTGTGTATTGTCTTTTTGTAGAAGAGTATACAGAGGAGGGCTTCCCAGACCATTCACTCCGTCACTTTTTTAATGTAATTCTTGGATATAGTAGATTATAAATAATTTCATACTAAACATGGGCACAACTGAAAAGAAATCAAACATTTTTTTTTAACATGATATGAATAAAACTTAGAACTCTCCTATAAGTATTGAAAAAAATATAGCCATGTTTTTATTTATTAATCATATGCTCTGTAGTGGGAGAATATTCCCTGCATTTCATATTCCCTGCAGATTGTAAAAGGCAACAAGAGTGGTCTGGGAAACCCCTCCTCTAAATGGCTGGGCTGTCAGTTGCTGACTCAGTCATGTACACTATTCTTATATTGTACTATGCATCGGTTTACCGGATTTAGTGTATACAATTGATCTGTGATATAATCCATTTTTCAATTTATGATCACCATATACTTGTGTATTAGATCAATAGCCCAAGCAGCTGGAGCATGTTGCATTTCTGTTGGCAGTAGTTTACGATCACAACGCTCCAATGCCTCGGTAGGAAACTTGCACAATTCTGCCGCCCAGTCTTTCCCATGCCACAGTTGAGCTTTGTACAGCATTATGTTGTGGCCATAAGATGAATATTTTGTTATTCATATTGGTCTTTCCAACTTTATCAAGTCACTTTAGGCATGGCCGCTTGAGGTGTATGACGGCTAACTGTGTTGCTACTTCACCGCCACCTATAAACAATACTCTTTTCTCACCCTCAATTAAAGAACATCTATTTGCCTTCTCTTTTTAGAAATACTTATTTATGCTGTAAATAATTTCCTTGGCTTGGCCATGGAGAACATGTAAGTGAATTGTAGGTGAAGCTTCCATGGTGAATGACTTCAAATGAATGAATGACTGAGGCTTGCAAAGTGGTGCAATGTCACACAAGCAACCTTGCCATAACTTATAGGGATGTATACAAACTCATTATGTCCTTAGGAAACTAATAATTTGCAGAAATATACGGTCTTATCATATAATTAAACATACGTAGAGTATTTAAAACTCATTTAGAAGTAGTTAGTAGTTAACATTATGAGAGACAAAGGGTAGTGGTGATGATGTAGCATATCCACTAATTCTGTCAGCTACACCTAAAGTGACTTGATAGATTGGAAACACTATATTAGTGTACAGAACAGTGATTGTTTCTAAACGTGCAGCAAGCTCTACTTTTTCAAATGTGAAGCCAAAGTGTGCAAGAAAAAGCATGTCTTGAAATAAAGCTTAATTCCTGGGTTCTCTCGTAAATACCAGTTATAAAATTCCTCTCTAAGATCTTTCCTGCTCAAATACTGTCTTTGCTTCCTACTTTTGATCTGCCCGCCATCATCAAAACCTAATTTTCTTTCTAAAAACTGTTTGCTCCCATAGAAATTACCTCTGCTGCCTACCGTGTTTTTTTAAAAAGTCTGATACACTAATTTTCATCTTACAGTTCCCTTTTTGTTAGAACACTTTTTTACAAGTGTCAATGCAATCCAGTTTTAATTGATAGCTCTAAATCCCACTACAGCTCTGGTTTAGCCATTGTTTGACAAGCCCTCATCCTTTATTTGATTGAATTGAATGATCCCCTGAATTTGGCAATTATAGACCACATATTTCTGCTAGGGTTAACGACTGCTGTCCCTTTCACCAAAAAGCTACCATGAGCAAGGATCAAATTCACAACCTTTAAGTCAGGAGCCGAGCACTGTACTACAGTGCCACCCGGCCCCCTCCTCTATTTGATCTAACCATTTCACTATAACTAACCGTGCTTTGTCATCATATTTTGTATTGCCATTATAGCCTTGCTCTGCTGTCTGCCTTTTATCTTTATATAGTGCCATATTACCTTTGATGTCTAGCACTTACTTTATTCCCATTAACTGTCACTCACTCACTGCACTATGTTGTCAAGCATATTACGAATTTTAGCATCACTAGTGATTTCTATTTACCACTGAAGAGGGATGCCCAATCAGTTTATATCATGACAGTATAACCTACCTGTATCAGTGTTAATTTATCTTTTGTATCTGCAAGTATAAACTATTGTGCATTTTACTATTCAAGTTTGTCTTCGCACGGCAACAGACAGCAGCTCATTACCTCTCAAACTTGGCTGGAATCCCCATCCACCTCTGTTGGTCCATCCACTCAGTGTCAGCCTCCATATTCCTTGATGATGACAGATTAGTGGCCCATAATGTCCCTTAGCCTTGGAGCATTAATAGCCACACCATCCTCCAGCTTTGGAGAGAATCTTTATGCTGTGACTCAGCACTACAGTACATATGCTGTATACTGTATATATATGCAGTATACCGGTAATTACTGAAACTCACTTAGTTTGTCTTATTATGCCTTTAGTTATGTATATTTAGTGTAGAATATGTAGATTAACACATTTTTTGGGCAGGGTGTACTTCTCTTCTCTTATGGGGGCCTATGGGCTTTGACTAACCCCCTTTAGGGGAATAACAGCCTGTTATATAGAGAGATAAGAGATGTAGTAGTTAGGGAGTATTACAGATGGGTTTTGCCATTGTTCCCCTCCCAACATTTCCAATTCCAATAACCAAATGTATCCATGTCCTTACAACTGAGCTTCCTTCCTACCAATCTTCAGTCTTTTGTGTTTGTTACACTGCTGCCTGAGCTGCAGCTTTCCCTCACGTAACTCATCTATCCCTACACCTTTATGATATTCTTACAGAATCACATTTCTACTTAGACAATATAATTTAGTTTCTGCAACAAACGCAGTGACAAAGTCATACTTGCTGCTTAAACCCCTTTATCCCTACTGGATGCTCCCCTAAGTGTGGTAAAATTTTTGTTTATTACAAATAATGAATCATGAACACAACCCTTTCATATAATAGAAGATTAAACTGTTTTGTGACTACTGTTATTTTTAATTTACTAATCAAGGTAGTCACTATTAGTCTCGCTGCCTCAAAAGAACACCAAAACTTTTTATTATTAGTTTTATTAAGCTTGAGCTCAGACACCATCAATATTCCCTCCTAAACAAACACCCAATAATGATTGATACAATTTGTTGCTTAATTATTGTTACGCACTTACTGCTCGCTCACTCTCATCAGCATACGAACATGGTTACTTTTTTCATCACCGTGTACACATACACACAAACACACACACATACACGCACACAAACCACTACAAGCCAACAACTTCCAGTAATAGGGTTTTGGGACATGACCAGTGTGTTTGTTACTTTCATAAAAATACTGTACTGTGTTTTAATGTTTTAAATGTCCAAAATCATTGAGTCACCATACATTCTTAAAAAATGAATAAGTAAATAAAATAAATATAAATGATATAATAATAATAATAATCATCATAATAAAAATAACAGCAGCCCCTTGGATGACTTCACATGGGAAAAGAATGAACTAATATTTTAATGCTGTTCCAATATGTAACAATAACAACAGCAGTCTAGGTAACAAAAGGAAAATGGATAGGATATATTCCATTTGTAACCAATTTTCAAAAGTTAATACAATGATGATGATGATGATGATAAATAAAAATAATAATAATCATAATAATGATAATAAAATCCATCTTTATCTTCTGCTACCCTTATAACAAGCCTATATTTCATCAAGTTCTCTATAAGTCCATCGCCTCAGCTGTTATCACTTAGAGCATCAAATCGATTGGCGGTACTAAGTTTGGGGGCAGCATAATCATCTTGATAGGAACGTGTGGATCCATGCCTCACACTCTCAAAGCCTTCATTGCTGGAAAGGAAACAACTCATTTAAGGTTGAATTACAAAATGTTTATGAATATATATATATCATATTTTTATCAGTGTAAAATAAGATCAAGGTAGTTTGGGGATGGTATGAGTCAGTGAGTAGAATAATTGTAAACAGTAACCTGAATCATGTGCAAAATAAGAGACAAGTAACTTACCCCATTTTCTTCTTTCCCCAGGCACCCATAGGATTGGCAGCTTGAGCATCAGACAGAGATGGAAACGCCATTTCATTGTTGATATCTGGAGCAGTTCGATTACGTCTGGGGGCTAAAAAAAATATTGAATTATATTTAGAAATCACAATGGCATGATTTCTGAATATAAATGGATAAATAAAATGTGTCCATCTATATCTACCTATCTATCTATCCTTGTATCTAGAAAACGAATGTTGCATTGAAGTGTGAACTGCTCGAGGGAGTGAAATTTCAAATATTTATGGTCAAAGATTACTGTAGTTGGAGGAATAGACAAATGCAATCTAGGATCAAAGATGTAGGAAGTGTTGAGAAATAAAAAGAGGTTAAGTTGTAGAACAATGGGATGTGTCAAATTGATGACCCAACACGAATTTAGAGTAAAACTAAGATATATAATAACCTCTTGGAGGGTGCAGTGTAACACAATTTTTTTCTTCTTCAAAACATAATTGACTACCATCTACAAGTTCACTGATAGAGCAATGGGACATGACATCCTGTTGACTGCTTGATTGCACTCACTTCTCACCATGTATTTTAATCTGTATTTCTCCTACTGCATTATTTTGAACACATTTTCTACTCTAGATTAAGGACAGGCCACTTAGTTTGGACCTTAAGGTTTATGGTTCTATTTAACTTTCTTTCTCTTAAATTATTTTTAAAAAACATTTGTGATAATTTTGAGTGACTGGTGAGTAGTGAGTATAGTATAGAGATCAGAGGCAGGAAGTGCTGTGCCTATCCATCTCCCTAACTTAATTCAATGCATCAGTTATAATTCAAAACTGGAAGCAGTCCTGCCACATTACCAAGATTTGGCAAGGGATGAGTAAAGGTATCTGTGAATGCCACTGTGACTGTGGCTTGGCAACTACCATCGAATATAAGAACACTAATCCATGCAAAGATGGAACATAAACAAGACATCCCACTTTCAATACAATGGTGAAACAATGATAATTAGTTAGAAGTAAAGATGGTAACTATATTACACTCACTGATACAAAGGACTAAACTTACTGGATTTTGGTAATGGTGATGCTGTCATACCGCGCATGTGTGGTGGTACATAAGAGGAGTTCAATTGTGAAAGTTTGCTCTTCTCCTCTACTTCAACTACAGGAACAACCTGAAGACAAGATTTATGTACTTTTATCAACTGCTTGAAAAGATAATTGTGTTTTATATGTATATTTTCAGGCTGTCTTCATTTACTTACCACAGGCTCTGGTGCCACTTTTTCTGGCATTTTTTCTGTTTTCCACACTCCATCCTTCTTATCGCCATTATCCCCCTTTTCTCCATCATCATCTGCTGACCCTCCTCCACCTTCTTCTTCATCTTCTATTTGCAACTTTGTGATTTTCAAATCTGTCAAATCCTTATCAGCTTCATCTTTAAAGTCATTCCATTCTTCTTCTTCTTCCTGTAACATATTATGAACATAAGTCAACATATAATTTTCTGATTTTTTTTTTTTTTTACTCAATGAGTTGTCCACAAAAAGATGGCCTGAAATGTAATAGGAAGGCAACTCTGAAAGAAAAAAAGCATTAGAAGGGACTAATTTATGTGCCTGAAATTAGGAATTCTGACATTTCCAGAATCATCAGAATAATGTTAATTGTAAATTTATGAAATAGTGTATAGTGATCTCCACCTAAGTCCTTCATCCAAGCTCGTAAGCAAGCCACAGATACCCTTCCTCTTACCAGTATGTCTCCTACCCATCCAACACCTTTTAACAGCATAGAGGTGCACTATATATTGTCCCTCAATTTCACAAACCTGCTCCAAGTAAAGGATTATTTTTGTTTACCAAATCATCAAGTAGGTACAGTAGTACATACAGTGATTGATAGTATTATAATATCAATCATATATATATACCATACTTGTACATGATTATAAGCTTGATGCCGTTTCTTGTATTGCCTTCATAAGTTATATCTTTCAACAAAAATATTCTCGATTTGTGTTCATTTGTAGCAGCCTACAGAATGCAAGCTTATACAATATGAATCAGTCAGTTTACGAATATGATTGGTGCATGTGCATGTGTAGCAAGGGCAGAACTAAATATACACTGCACCATCAATCTATCTATAGTTTCTGAAATTCTGCTCACCTCCTTGATGATGATCTCAAATATGGCTTTTAAACTTTTTTTATGATAGACATCATGTTTCACATTCCACATAACCTATCCCCCACTTTCTCCAAACAGTATATAGTGCCTCGGAAGACCAATTTAGTGACTTCTCCATTCTTGTTCATCATTAGCCACAAAAGTCAAAGAACAATACCTGCAATACCTGTGGGGTAGCAAGCCATCTTAGGAAGGACAAGCACCAGTGGCACGGTGGCCATTACACCGTCGGTAATGTGCATCAAGAGATTTGGAATACAGTCACAATATATAGTAGGCGTTAGCTGTTTCTGCATTAATTTCAGGGGTAGCATCTTCATCTTTTGTTGCCTGAAGCTGCCAGCCTCTACCAACCACCGAGTGTGTGCCCGTCCTACTACCTGCTCACCTCCACTCTTCAAACTCCTCTTCTGATGGTTTTGCTAGTAATTAATGTATAGATTAAGATTCAAGGGTTGTAGGTCTAGTTAGGTATGATTTAATTAAAGAAAAAACAATGGGCAAGGTGGAAGGGGATTGTTGGCAAGGCATCTGAAATCCTACCACTGCTTACAGGTTGCAGGTTAGGTTTCAAAGGGATTAGTTTGATTATAATTTTCTTAAGAATTTAAACAGGATGGGCAGAGGAGGGTAGATGACAAATAAGTGAAGGGACTCTACCCAAAACTTAATTGCTTATCAGTCTTCTCCATCATTACTTTGTTAATTCAATGTTTCTCTTTCTTCTGATCAATTTCCTTCTTTAATTCTTTTTTGGTCAGGACTTATTAACAGAGATACAAATACCCTGTTAGATATTACTAACTGGTTGGGGAAGCTTGAGTCACACTGACGCCTGGCGGTGAGTATGAAAATGTTTTGAAGACTTGCAAATAACATGATATCCAGACAACATCCAATCATGTTTCAGTATTTCATATCTCCCTACCCCCTTTTGCATCAGATGGAGATTTGAATTTAATAACCATGGCAGTCTCGTATAAAGTGTGTGCGTAATCCTTAGCAGGCAATTAAGCTGTTTCAAGAGGAAAAAAGCTTTAATACACTTTCTTAGGGCACAAGGAATTCTACCTTCTGTAGTAAAGTGCCCTAAATGTATGAAAAAAATATATACATCAGGATAAGTTCAACAGCAAGTGGAGCTTCCTAAACTTCCCAGGGTTAAACAGGAAGAATCCTCTGATGGCTCTCTATAAGGTAGATATGTTTAATTTGGTTAAATTTCTTATTATGGCAGAAAGGCCCCCCAAATTATTTAAATTCAGCTGATGTTAGGTTAGGTTTGATTAGATTTAGGATAGGAAGTTTTATTTCATTTTCAAAAAATTCAATATGCGCAGCGTGAAAGGGATTTCATAGATTATGTTATGTTAGGTTAGGAAAACGGTAAATTTCTACTGTTGCGCCCGTCCAAGCCCTGCATTGTTATTGAGTTCCTTGGTTCAGATTTATCAATGGCACTAATCTTATTTTTTTCTAAACTAACCTAACCTAATATAACTAAATATAATCTAAACTAACCAAACTAAACGTAACAGTGGGGCTCCGAACACTTGACTCCCCTGGTCAGTTATTGAACCTAATTAATATCTTAGAAACTAATGATTTGTGACAGAAAAGCAATACAAGTGTCCATCTGCAGAAGGCACCTCATATAACACATCAATGTCCTTTATATTGAGACGGCTGAAACACTACAATGATACAAGGAAAGGTTAGACTTGATTAGAAAAAATAAAATTAAGGACAGAAGGCCGGAAGAGGATTAGTGGCGGGGACCAAAATAAAGTTTTGTAAGAAAATTAGTATTTCTAATGTTCCCTCACCCAATAAACAAGGTTCACAACAGATTCCCAACATGTTTTGCCCTGAAAATTAATCCCAAAATCAGTTGAATGACATCAAAACATACCAGAAAAAAAATTTCTTTAAAAAATTATTTAACCTCTTTCTGCAAATTAACCCAAAACTCTATAAAATCTTATCAGTAAAGGTTTAGTCATCGAAATATGTGATAGCCCACTAAGGCAAAACAGTAAATGAGGTGTGGTGTCGGTAAATTTTCATACATATTATCAAGACATCAGTAAATATCTTATTGCTATGTTGATCCATCACACAGTTTCAGTATATAAGAAACACTTACCAATAAAAAACACATGATACACTAATGATCTAGAAAGGTCTTGTGAAACTTTTTTTTCTTCCAAGAACAGGCATGGCAACTGACAGAGTGAAAGGTGAGGAAGGAAATATTCACCTTTTGTGGGTTTTCTTCCACTACTGGCTGTTCTTCCGCGGCGCTTTCTTCCACAGGCTGCTTCTTGACCAGGGCCTCCACCTTGGCCTTGACGCCCTGCTGCTGCTGCTGCTCTAACTTCTTCTCAGTCTCTTCTAAACGGCGGGCTATCTCGTCGGTGGTGGTAAACTTCCTGCCTTTCACTTTCTTTCTATCCTTACGAGCAAAGAAACTGTCGAGGTCAGCCATGGCGACAGAGCAGAGGAAGAACTATTCAGGTCAACTCCAACGGGGATCAACACACACCAGATGGGGAAACAAGAAATCACATGGACCTAAACATCACCATAAGGCCATAAGGAACACAAGCCACGGTGCAACGGGATCAGATACTATTCTACAAGCGAAGTTGCGGCCCAACTATTAACTACCTGATTCCTTCTAAAGAGTATCCGATCCTTTCAAATATTTATCTGCCTGAAGATTTTGCTGGATGAGTACTACTTCCCTCTAGTTCATTAACTACAAAAAATGTGACAGTAATTTTCAGTTGTAATAATGAAACTATATATATTCGAATAACTATATCATCTCTCTCTCTCTCTCTCTCTCTCTCTCTCTCTCTCTCTCTCTCTCTCTCTCTCTCTCTTCAAATAGACAGTCTGTCATATAAAGGGATGAATGTCCAAAAGCAAATACTTTTACCTTTTTTGACAGTTACAAAAAACGTCCACATCCTGAGATGCGCTTCAACATGACTTTTTTTTTCTATCATATATGTGAATTAGTAGACGAGATGCTGAATAAAGTATATAATACCGATATCTATTGAAACTGTATAATATATTGCTGGTTATATTTCAGAAGAAAAAAATCCCTGATAAAGTGCCGCGCACGTAGCTCCGCTCAATGAATATATGCAATACACACACACACACATTATATGCTGTCCTTGGTCACGCCAAAGTAACGTAATATTATGCAATATCACTAAGGTAAGCAATCACTAAGGTGGTTTACTAAACTGACCAATGCTCCTTTCAATAATGATTTGTAACTTTAAAAATCTCTCTCCTACACTATGCTTTTTCATTGCTGCCCTTTTTCACCACAAACGTTTTTCCTTCACACACTTTAGATTAAATTATTTCCTTTGCTATTTACCTTTATACTATTGATGATAGACGCTAGTGTCAAGTGGCTCATCAACAAAGCCACACAGACCATTTCCTGCATACTACATATTGTTAACTTCGCGAAAGAACAATACATTGCAATGGCTAAAATGAGCTCAACTAGATAGGTGCAATCAAATTATATACAATACATAGCTCCACTGTTATGATTTAACCTAAAGTGTTATTCCACCAAAACGCCTAAAGCCAGCATGGCGTGATGTCTAGCTATATATCCTCAACAATCCTCAGCAATGGCGGCGGCCACGCCTGCTCCAAAGTAGAGTGTGATGAAAATCTTTGGGTTCGAACAGGCCGCCCTTGGAAATTAGATCTTGGCAAGTATAATGTTAGAACACTAGCTAGAAAAGGTATTCTTGAAGTTTTCTTTGAGGAACTAGGTGTCAAATGGGATATCATAGGCCGAAGTGAGGTTAGAACTGAGAATTCCTAGAATTAAAGAATGGTTACATTTTTAGCTACAAGGGGCAAAAAAGCAAGGTGTAGTGAAAGGACATTCAATGTCAATCACACTCCATTTGGACCTTAATGATCATTATGGCATGATTGGTAAGGTATTAACTATATTGTCAAGGGTTCAATCCCGTGCATGTCCTCTCATGGCTACCTTACCTCTTTTATAGCAAAACACATACGGTAGTACGTGTTATTATCACTAGTTATCTCATACCATGTAGCCCCGAAGAAGAGAACACTGTCAGAAAATATATGGAAGTCTGTTGTGTTTAAGAGGAAATATAAAAGCATCAGAAAATTACCTAAAAATTAGTTGGAAAGCTGTGTCGTGACGGGAGAGTGAACCTCAACTAAACTCCACTTAAACCTCTGTGATCATCATTGGTAAGGCGTCAGTACGCTGAGTGTACTGTCAGGGGTTCAATCCTCGCAGTTAGCTCCTCCATGGCTACCTTAACTCCTTCAAATGAATTCATCAGTGTTTCAAAACACTTACATTAAAAAGAAAAATCATGGAAAGAGAGAAAAGACATACACACCTTGCTACTCTTCAGGTCTCTTGCACACACACATTGCTGTCCTTTGGATCACTTGGAGGAGGAGCGAGTGCACAAGTGATAGTGTCTGATCTTCCTCTTCGAAGTCATGAGGACTCACACAGCAGGGTGTCAGAGGGCCTTCACATGTGCCACAGCAGTGACGTGGAACATTTTCACAGCCATTGTGGATGTTGAACAAATGTCTTCACACCAGGTGAAATCTACCATCCACACCTGGCATTGATTACACCCATTCTGGCGGTGACAGTGTAATGGAGGTGAAAGTGATGACTGACAGTGACAGTGTAGTGGAGGTGAAAGTGATGCCTGACAGTGACAGTGTAGTGGAGGTGAAAGTGATGCCTGACAGTGCCGTACTTGGTGGTAGTGCCTGAATAGCTGAATAGTGAAAGACTTGGCAGAGACATTGCAATGGACACATAGACACATTTGCTGTGTGTGTGTATATGTATGTATGTGTATATATATATATATATATATATATATATATATATATATATATATATAAGTATATATATATATATATATATATATATATATATATATATATATATATAAGTATATATATGTATATATATATATATATATATATATATATATATATATATATATATATATATATGTATATATATATATATATATATATATATATATATACATATACATATATATATATATATATATATATATATATATATATATATATATATATATATATATATATATAAGTATATATATATATATATATATATATATATATATATATATATATATATATATATATATATATATATATATATAAGTATATATATATATATATATATATATATATATATATATATATATATATATATAAGTATATATATATATATATATATATATATATATATATATATATATATATATATATATATATATATTGTTACACCTTTCCCCTTCATTGTGTCACCCACCACCAAACTACTGTCAAAACTCAAAATCCAGCCGGGTTTTGGAGTAAGTATCCAAAACATGAATCAAATCATTAAGACAAGCTGGGCTTCACTTGAGTCAATATAAGGAGCTCAGTGAACCAGATTCGTTAGTCTCATCCTGTTACTCGGCTGGAGTCTTCCCTTCCTGGTGGTGGCATTATTAAGCCGGACATTGCTCTTCACCCATTGATGTCCATAACATAACTTAAGTGTATATATTGTAGGTGTGGGTCTTTATCTCTAATTAATCTTTATCCTTGTTAATTTATTGATAATTTTATTTAATTTACTATTTTTGGGTTACGATATATATAATTTTTTTTTGTTATTCATTTCTTGTAAGTTTAAACTTTAATCTTTGTCTACATGGGGTATGTATTGCCAAGTTCAATTTAGATTACTAAGATTTAACAAAGTTTTTCTATTAATTTCAATAATCCTCACATATTTGTAGGGAAATATTAGTCCTTTCCTCATAAACCACTAGACAATCACTAACGGTCATTATAATATATATATATATATATATATATATATATATATATATATATATATATATATATATATATATATATATATATATATATATATATATATATATATATATATATATATATATATATATATATATATATATAGTGGTACCTCTTTTTTCGAACACCATTTTACTCGAACACTTCCAATCCGAACACATTTGGCGAACAAATTTTGTCCTCCAATCCGAACACACACACGCGGCGGCCAACGCCGCCTTCCCGCCAATCGGCCAGTCTCGCTTGCACTTCTCCGCTGTGAACACCTCTCTCTCTGTTGTGCTTGAAATTTTCTTGAAATTAGCCCTCATTATGGCTCCCAAGAAAGTGAAAAGTGACAATGCAAGTGGTGGAAGGAAGCTGACGTGCTATAGTATAGAAATGAAGAAGAAAATAATAGAAAAACATGAGAGGAGTTCGTGTTTCTGACCTGGCCTTACAGTACGGGATGGCCAAGTCTACGATCTGCACATTTTTTAAGCACAACGAGACAATAAGGGCTGCTGATGTGGCTAAAGGAGTGTTTGGTAAATAATTTTTTATTTAGTATTTTTTATTTAAAATAAACTGGAACGGATTAATTGTTTTTACATTAATTTCAATGGTAAAAATTGCTTCCTAATTCGAAATTTCTCAATTCGAACGGCCGATAAGAACGAATTAAGTTCGAATCAAGAGGCGCTACTGTATGTATATATATATATATATATATATATATATATATATATATATATATATATATATATATATATATATATATATATAATATATATATATATAATATATATATATATATATATATATATATATATATATATAATATATATATATATATATATATATATATATATATATATACATATACATATATATATATATATATATATATATATATATATATATATATATATATATATCATCCTTTACCCGTGGCACTGGTAGGCCGTTAGATGGTCAGCCTCCGCCCATTAGTAGCATGGGTTAGATTTTTTAAGTGATGCCTTGTTTTTTATTGAGAGGCTCATACTAACAGCGAAAGCTCCTTATGCATATAGTTTTGCAGTCCCTTTCAGGATAGTGTTATGGCAGCATGTGGGTGATCTTAGGCCTCTCGGCGATATATTACCAAAGAAAAGTGGCC
The DNA here is from genome assembly GCA_036785275.1 of Cancer borealis. Taxonomy (NCBI): domain Eukaryota; kingdom Metazoa; phylum Arthropoda; class Malacostraca; order Decapoda; family Cancridae; genus Cancer; species Cancer borealis. The sequence goes on along the minus strand of JAXIVD010001976.1, from coordinate 42,004 downwards.
AGAACGTGCTGGGGCTCAAACCCGGGACTCTGAGTTGGTATGCCCGATCACTACACATACTGTATTTGCCGTCATATAAGACGCATCAAAATATAAGACACCTATAATTATAATTTAGCGAGGAATATCTATAAAAAAAAATTAAACTCTTTGTAGCCTCCCCATCAATAGAGTTTTGGTCAAAGATTGTATGCTAATGAGTAGTCTCCTACTGAATTACTTATGGAAAACATGCAAGTAACTTTATAGATATGTACTGTTATCTATAACGTTAAACTCATATTTTCCCTGTGCATTAAAAGCTCTCTCTTCAATAGAATTTTTGTCCTACTGAACTATTTTAAGGGAAACTGTTACAAAGGCTAAGCTTCCAAATCATAGACCAAAACAACAATGGTTGACACGTCATCTACAGCATCAAAGTAAAAGGATTTAATAAAAAAAAAAAAAAAAAAAAAAAAAAAAAAAAAAAAAAAAAAAAAAAAAAAAAAAAAAAAAAAAAAAAAAAAAAAAAAAAAAAAAAAAAATTCATGTGTCCAAAAAATTACATAATATTAGCAAAAATAAGTATTTTGATCTGTATTCATATAAATTTCATTCTTTGGTCAACAGGGAACTAGTGTGTCAAACAAGGTTGTTTAGGTACATATACTAGCCTAGTTTCAATAACCTCTACCCTAAGGCCTGCAAAAACCTTACCATCGGTGTACAAAACGCTGGCTGGATTTTGGAGGAGTTTTTTAGGGGAAAACAACGTGCACCTTATATGACGGGAAATACGGCATATACCAACCGCATTTTCCGCCATTTAAGACTCATTTTTTCCCATACTAACTCCAAAAATCCCTTAGCATCTTATACACCAATGGTTAGATTTTTGTAGGCTTTTCGGTAGTTAAAGAGAGAGAGAGAGAGAGAGAGAGAGAGAGAGAGAGAGAGAGAGAGAGAGAGAGAGAGAGAGAGAGAGAGAGAGAGAGAGAGAGAGAGAGAGAGAGAGAGAGAGAGAGTATGACAGAGGACTTCAAACTAGATTTATGCAATGGCTACAACAGCCAAAAGTTTATATAGAAAGTTACACAAATAAAATAATTTTCTCATGATTCAGCTGAGCAGTTTCATTCCTATAACAATATTTACAATACATGAAATTGCTCACAATGGGGGGTGGGTAAGATCTACATGAGCAGTAAGAATACAAATGAAAAGTGCATCTTGTAAAAATCTGAAATGTATCAACAATGTCCTAACATATTTTATGACCTAAGTAATATAATAATTCATAAAATAGTTTCATATAAATTAAACTTTCAAATAAAGTAATTAAAAGTTTTCATAACAAAGGAATGCAAAATTGTGAGAATAAATAACATTTTACTCTGTCATTCAGAATTCTTCAACAACTACATACAGCAAGAATTATCATGAATAATTCCAGTATCAGCTTAACAATATATATATATATATATATATATATATATATATATATATATATATATATATATATATATATATATATATATTATATATATATACATACACATACACACACACATATTGTTAAACCTTAAAAGTCAACATAATCTTGATAGAAGCAACTACGACTACATTATGGCAAATTTGAATAATGTGTTACATATGATTGTGCAAGGTACGTACAGCTACCTTAACTGTAAATTTACATTTTGAAAGAGAAACCAAACCCTTCTAAGTGGCAAGAAATACTTAAGCATTATGGCAATGGCACTGTTTAATTTGTATGCTGTATTGTGTACTGCATCAGATTAAATACGACATACTTAGAAAAGTCAGTTATTTGGCTAATATGTACTTTAATTAGGACATTTTGCTTGCAGTATGAGATGAAATTAATGTTTTGGTTCAGCTTTTTAGTGAATCAATTTATGAATATACCTCTGCAAGAAAGTAAAGGATATATGAGTCGCCGAGCATAAGAATCTGCCGACGCGCCAAAATAGAAATAATGAATTGAAATTACTTTAACATTTTATAAAGGTTTAATTGCAATATCTTTCTTATATTTAAAACTAGAATACTAATTTTTGTGTGTGTTTTGAAGCTCAAACACTCTGCAATACGATGTTGATACATAATATTATAACTCAAATTTGTACAAAGTTATAAAGTATAAAGTGAGACAGTTTGCTTTTTGTTCTAAAACAAAAACCAAGTTATTATCTTATGATTACTCATACGATAAATATTTCAAGAAACTTTGTTATGCATATTCAAAATAAAAATAAAATGAGTATCCTTTACTTAAAAATAATGAGAATACAATATTGCTCTGTGAACCATTGAGAGCAATTCTGGACACACCTTATACAATAAAAAATGAATTTGCTGCACAAAGGTTGACAGATCCCATCGCAGGCTGCCAATTTCCCTCCATGTGTCACCTTCCTCACTCCATGAATGTGATGTTAGATCATTCTTATTCGGAATGTATGTTCATGCCAACATCTACTGAAACACAAGGCTCATATCCAAGTTATTTTCAATAAAGTAGAATAAACGATAGATCTAGTGGAGTAACCTAACTCTTTTCAATCACACATGCTAAAATAAAGCTTAAGATAGTGTTATATAACATAAAAGCAGTTTTGGCCAGTGTGGCACATTGGCTTATTCTTATGCAGGCAACTCATACATGTATGTAAGTATATATACATATATATATATATATATATATATATATATATATATATATATATATATATATATATATATATATATATATATATATATATATATATATATATATATATATATACATGCATGCACATATGACAAAGGTATTTCTCTTTCAAAATCATACAGCAGTACATCAAAAATATTTGGCCAATGAAGGAAATGTTGACACTTATGGATTCAGCGGAATTCAAATGAATAGTGAGCAGTCATAATTATTTTAATCTTTATAGTCATGCAAAAAATTTTCCATGACTCAAAATATATGACAGTCAGCACTTCCTCTCATGACCATATATAAAAACATGTCTGAAAAGTTAAGTTAAAAAATCTACATTAATTACATCCAAGGATAAAACACTTAAACACACAAAAAGATAATGTTTTGGGTTCTGCCAAACTTGGGCAACTAGCATTACCTTTGCTTCACAAATTGCCATCTGCTCTTATGCACAATGCTGTCATCTAAAGAGAGTTCTAATTTTATCAGAGATGATGTTTGTGAAAAAAAAAAAAAAAAAAAAAAAAAAAAAAAAAAAAAAAAAAAAAAAAAAAAAAAAAAAAAAAAAAAAACTGGATCACATACTTTTGTTACTGCATAAAACTAGCACATTACTATATAAGAACATATAATTTGGAGCAAATATTTTGGAAACAATAGAATACTTTTATACAATAATGGTCAATAAAATATCCCCAATGTAAATGCATATGAACAAAAACGTAATGAAATTACACCTAATATAAATGTAGAATTGTTAATGATAGTAACAGTAATAAACAATAATTTTTACATTATTAATCTTCAGCCTTTGACAGTTTAGCAAACTTGGTTATCCTGTCTGTGAAATGGGGAAATGCATATGGTCTCATAGTTTAGATATTACTGTAATACTTTAAATCCTATCTTGCTGTTTTCTATAAGCAATAGTTAAACTTTCCAAGCACTAGCTCTTACGAATAAGTAGACATCATAATGATTATCACAGGTTCATCTACATATAACTTTTGATGGTTATAATTAATTTCCACTAGACAAATCTTTATATATTAAAGTATTATGTCTAATAAATTCTTTAAATACAAAATCTATTCCTCTAAATTAAAATATCAAGTTAGTCAAATCTGGTAAGTTAAGATGTACCAATCAAAATTAATGCTGATCCCAATTTTTTCAGCTTGAATATCCACAATTGGGCCAATATCTGGCAGATGGTGATTCTGAAAAATGGACGATTCCATTCAAGCCATAACTCTTCCATAAACAGTATATTATGCACCAATGTAAAAGCTCAGCACCAGAAACCATCAGATAACAGGCCATACTATTGAAGTACAGATGTAATATTTGTTTAGCTCCACTCATGCTGAAACTTATTATCAATATATTTTTTTCATAAATAAACATTGAGTAAGTGTTAAATATGTCATTTGAGGCAGATATCCAACATATGTAGCTTGTGGTTGGTATGGTTGTCTTTTTTTGCCTCTACATGGGATGTAGGACAATTTTTTCAAGGTCAGTATGTATGTAGGTGGCCCAAGAGTGCCTTCATAGGAGAGAGAGAGAGAGAGAGAGAGAGAGAGAGAGAGAGAGAGAGAGAGAGAGAGAGAGAGAGAGAGAGAGAGAGAGAGAGAGAGAGAGAGAGAGAGAGAGAGAGAGAGAGAGAGAGAGAGAGAGAGAGAGAGAGAGAGAGAGAGAGAGAGAGAGAGAGAGAGAGAGAGAGAGAGAGAGAGAGAGAGAGAGAGAGAGAGAGGAGAGAGAGAGAGAGAGAGAGAGATGGGATGACTCGTC
>JAXIVD010001976.1:5000-25000 GCA_036785275.1 Cancer borealis | reverse complement strand
AGGCTTTTGATAAATTGCATGTTGCTTGGAAGCGCTTACATCATTGGGGTCAACATCTGCTATGTCAAAAGTGGGGGCCTGTGATACAGTCTCCCCATCTTTTAGAAGTCTGCCTGTAGTAGAAACACTATCTTCGCTGTAGTGTGCACTTAGGCTGGACTCAGAGTGTGAAAGATTCTTAGCTGAGAGTTGATCACAACTATCTGCTAGGAGCAAGTTGTTGAGGGAGTGTTGTTCAGTGCTTGAGTTTTTAAGATCCATAGACAATTCTTTTGTGCTGTGACATTTTTTTCTCTGTTCAATACATTCACCAATACTCTCAGCACCTAAGCTGTCACCACCAGATTCCTTTCTCACCTGATCAACAGGGACTGATATTGCCATATCTTCCTGATGCTCCCCTGGTAATAGCAAATATTTTTTGTCTGTCTTAATGCAATTTGACGATTTAACAGGATATGGATTGGTATCCTTATTGCATTCTTTAAGTTGTGGTGAGGTTGCTGCTACAAGTATAGCACATGATTTGTCTTCACATTTATTTGGATCCTGAGGTATAAGCACTTCCTCAAACCATTCTTCAGTAGAAGAACTGTGATGTGATAAGAATCTAGAGGAGGAAGACCTGAGTCGCAGCTTAGCATTAGGAGCATATGATAGGTGAATACACCGACCAGTGTCAAGAGAATGTGAGGATGCCAGGGGGATATGGTGGTAGGGTTTGAGTGGTACTATGCTAGTGTTCGGTGCAGAGTTGACTCTTTTCAATAGCTGGTCAGTGTTTTCTAAGCTTGCTCCTCCTTCACTGGCAGCTCCTAAGAGCAACAGATTCCTCATAAGGTCTCCAGACTTAACTCCAGTTTCAGGTATCACTTGAGGCTCTGTGATTCGGAACTGACAGTGACACTGATGACTTAGTTTTTCCTGACTAACACCAGCACTACACACACATTGAGGCACTAAACACTGTCTGGGGGTGCTCATATTATCTTGAGTGAGGGACATGTCAACCTTAACTGGGTTGAGACATGCAGAGGCTACAGTCACAGGAGGAACCTGACCAGGGAGAGGGGTTAAGATACTATTGTTGGAGCACACAGATGCTACAATGGGTCTTGGGCAGGGTGGATAGGACTGACAGAGGCACCAGCCTGACTGCACAAAACACTGAGCATCAGGGTCATGCACAAAGTTACGACATGGTGCCTGGGGTGAGCAACACTGCACTGTACCTGCTCCTATGGGAACCTCCACACAAAGGCCCACTGGCTGCACAGGGGGAGAGAGAAAAAGAAAAAGCATAGTATTATATCAAATGTTTAAAACCTCCCTTAATGCTTGTAATATGCTTAAGTTAGATATAAAAGGCAACACAATATCAATATCATTTTTATAAAGGAACTTATGGATGCCATGGTTTCTCCATCAATCTAACTAATACGAAAAAAAAATTCTAGTGAGAATGAAGTGGTTGCATAAGTATATAATTAAAATTATGTTAATTTAGGATACACATCCATATTGATTACTGACAACATTGGTACTATGGTTCAACACATTGCAAAATGGAGTTTAAAATAATTTTTATATTATTGAGTCATCCTCTCTGGAGATCGTGTTGATATAAAGCCTAGATATAATCAGAGAGGAAAGCATAACACAAAATAGAAGGAAGGGCAGCAAACTCCATTAACTAATGAAGAAAGTTGGTGATAAGGTACTGGATGTCTCATAGTGGCAATGTTTCTGCATGCCAAAGCACATTAGGGAACAAAGATGAATAAGATGGAAAAAAGGATAGCATGGCACAGTCTGTATATATACTACTTTCTCCCAGAATCAAATGTTATTACCCCAATACCAGCTAGCACACTCAATACTTATGGACAGCCGGTTCATTAATATTTAATTAATCTGGGCCCTACACATATTCTTTAGTAATTCATGACCTTATCATTTGGCACATGGATGGTGAATGGTGGTAGGGGTAATATATCTGTGGTGGATTGGCTCACTTCGGCCATCTTTGCTCACATCTCACCATCAATTGGTCTCTACATGGCATCCGTAGGTAATGGGACTAACCTAGTGTTCCCTGGATCATGTTACTCTGTGCCAACCACGTCTACACTCCTACGTGTGGGTGTCAATTAGATAGATAGATGGCAATTTTGAAACCCAGGTTCTGTGATTACATGGGCCAGTCTGTCTAATCCCCAATCTGTATAATTATAAGCAATATTTTTGCCAATTAGTACGGTTTCTTTAAATGATCCTAACCCATTAATTCTTATCCCTGCTCTTCACATGGCTAATCCAATGTAATCCATCTGTTCTCATAACTTAACATGCATGAATTAGATTAACACCAAATAAATATGTATGTTGTGTTTCAGCATACAATTCAGTATTCCATACAGCATACAACTCATAACTTAGTAATCATCATACTTCACACTGTGTCAGTGAGTGTGTATGTGTAAGTATCTATCTAGTAGATACAGGGCCTGAGCTATACTCTTGTGGTCCTGTCTCGGTATTCTAGTTTATCCTTTCACTGTTGTACATTCCTTGCCATTACCTCTTCTTTCACTCCATTCCAAGTATCTATACTTTGGTGAGAGCTGTACTTTTTGTTATTCAAGCAAATAAATTTTTGCGATTTTTTCTTGTGTCCCTTAGATATCCAGCCTCTTCTTTACTTCTAAATATTATATCTATCTGATTCCTCCAGGTTGTTCATCAATTTATATGTTGTAATTAGTAGTCATTAGTCTTCCCCCTTAAAAATTCTCCATCCATCGTAGTTGGTTCCCCTGGATACTTCTTTTGTATTCAAGTTTCCCTATTATCTTTTTTGTGAGGGACCCTGTCAAAAGCTTCTTTAAAGTATAAGTATATACAATCTACCAATCCATCTCTTTCTTGCGTTGTTTTTCCACTCTGTAATAATAACAAGAGATTTGTTATGCACGATTTCCCTCTTCTAATCCAAATTGCCTTTCTGACACTAAATCAAATTTTCCCAAGTGTTTAACCCACTTTTTTCTAATCAGGTTCCCTATTATTTTACTTACAATACTCATTAGTGAAACTAATCTGAAGTTCAATGGGTATCGTCTTTTGTCTTTTTCATACAAAGACTATGATAACCTTTTACCATATCTATAGTATTTTCCTTGTAATTATCATAAACAGGAAGCAAACAACAATTATAAGGTCGTCTCCATATGTTATGTTTTCAAGTTTGGTTTTAAATTTGTGAATAGTTTTGGGGCCTGACCTATCTTCTCTTCAAGGGTATTCCAGATGTCAATACACCTCTAAAGGGAAAGCTGTGTTTCTTGATATCACTCAGGCATCTAGTTTTCCTTAGTTTCTTAGCATAACTTCTTGTCTCACCTGTGCTCCATACAAACAAGTCATCCCAATCAACTTTGTCCAATGTGAGTGAGCAAGTAGTCAGTCACCACCGACTTGAAATTCATAAAAGCTTCTTATACAAATGTGTATGGCTAACTGAACACATTTTTAGACTTCGTCACTCACAGCAAAAGATCATTATCTTATCATATTAGAGTTACAGAGTCATGGCTTACTTATCACATCAAAGAGAGGCTTTATTGAGGAATATCAACTACCTGGCTATACAACCTTCTATTGTGAAAGAGAATAAAATTGACAGAAGCGTAATCTTGTATATTCAAACCACACTTCATCATATTGTACTCCTGTCAAAACAGAAACTATCAACAACATCGACACAATCTGTTAAAATTGGAAATAAATCAAGTAAAGTAATAGATAAACTAATCTATAGAACACCATTTGTTATTTTTGCTTTCTTCATTTGTTTTCTTTCGATGCCACCATGATTGTGCATAACTCAAATCATATAAACAAAAAATGTGAGTGTAATGCAGTATTTCATTAGTATTCTTAAGTTGTATTTTTTTTTTTTCTGAAATGATTATGGTGACTATGTACTCTTATAAGAAGCATGATGCTGCATAAAATTAAAACACCTTCCAAATGTAATCACTAATTTAGTCATAATTAATAAATGATGATAAGGAGAATAGTGTATCAAAACTTTAGACGAATAACTGTATATCACACTACAACTAATGCACTGCTAAAAAATTAGTTAAGTATTGCATATGATCTAGAGAAAAACATTATAGGATCTAAAGGAAAGGAAGGGGGGGGGGGGGGGGGGGCGGTATCTACAACATAACAATATATATTACTAATAACACTGCATTCACTAGGATCAATGCAAATCTAGAGTATGTTATTACCATTCAATAACACTACAGACTGAGAAAATAATAATGCAACAATATGAGGGGTTACGAAAAATTTGATGATTGAGTTAGGCTGAGGGGCAATACCTGGTTAACATTTAATGGTGACATCCATATACACAGGCTGCCAGAAAAGAAAGAAAAAAGAGAGATGGATTGAAATACAGTTTACAATCCAGAAAATATATATCATAATTCACACACATGCATAAGTTGTTTATATCAATGAAAAAGATAGAATCACAACTTCAATGACATTTTTCACATACAAACCTAGCACCATTTTTGCACCTAACTGGTACGGTAAAAAAAAAAAAAAACTATGAAAAAGGTTTTAATTATTGTAATGGGTCCTTCTCAGAATCCAGATCTGGTTATCCTAAGAAATTTATAATGAATTGGCTTTTCATGCACAACACATTTTCATGATACGTATAATCTTCCTCAAAATGGAAGATTAAATACAACCCAGTAATCATTACAAGCAGGACAGATATGCTGAATGCACATTGATGAACGTGAATGTGCATAAAAAAAAAAAAAAAAATTAATTAATTAAAAAAATAAAAAAATAAAAAAATAAATAAAATAAATAAATAAATAAATAAATAAAATAAAATAAAATAAAATAAAAATAAATAAATAAAATAAAATAAAATAGATAAATAAATAATACAAATAATAATCCATTTCTACCTGTACATGAAAATTCTTTATCATTTGATACTTGCAAAAATGGTGCTCATTCTATATACATGTGATGACATATATATATATATATATATATATATATATATATATATATATATATATATATATATATATATATATATATATATATATATATATACTGCAATATATACTGATAATACACATTCTTCTACTTCACATTAAAATTCCTATGCATTGATAATAAATAAATAAGACGGGGTAAAACAAAACACTCTTTCAAGGGTAAATGACCATAGTGTGGAAAGCACTTAAATAGAGCCTCAAACCTTATGCATTCAAGGACATTTCCATACAACAACAAAGTAGTATGAAAAATAAACAAACTATGTAACTTTGAATGTACATAGCTACTTCTTATATACACTATAAAAATAAAAATCACCTGAAATTTTTTTTTTCGTGTTCATTTCTAATTAAAAGATGTATTAACTCTTTGTAGTGTTTGTGTTGATTCATCCTTCTCCTACCTGTTATTCTGCAACTATTTCATTAACTCCAGTATTTTCACAAAAAGATATGGCAGTATATGGTCTCAAAATCTCCAACTAATGATAAATATAACATGATGTTCAAAGAAAAATATAGTTTTAGAATATAAATACACATTAAGTTTTTTAGTCGAGTCTCTATAGCATTAGAATAATGGTTTATAAGATCTTGATGAAAAAGGCACAAAAATTGTTTTGCTAATTTGCTTTATATTTATCCAATGTATAAATAACCCAATTATATATATATATATATATATATATATATATATATATATATATATATATATATATATATATATATATATATATTCAATAAAAATAAGATGATAATGCTCTAAATCATCAAAGAAAAGTGGTGAGAAAAAGTTACACTACACATATCTTCACCACTTCTCCCTATACTGAAAATTCCATTTCTGATTTTGATTTTCAGCACCAGTTTTGGTTGTCATTTTGCATTACTGATCAACCTGGTGAACAGGTCTCCAAATTTGCAATCCTCAATGATCTCAAGCATGTGGTGCAACACCCGACTTGTATTCCTGACTTCCTTTGACACACAAAGCATTCTAAACCTTTTTGTAGCATCTAAGCTATCATCTTATTCTCTTTGTTAGGCTCATAGTTATAGTTGTGTTCTTTCCTATCACCTTTTTGTTGCCTTTGAATCAACTGAAGCATAAATGTTTCTGGCAATATGCCTATAAAGGTAATGAACCATTGATGTGGTTTCCAGAAAAAACAGAATTAAAGGAAACTCAATAATTCTTTTTAATAAGTTGGGCTTGTTAATAGTTCGCCACTAGCCCACTTTGCTTTTACTTTCATCACATATGCATTGTCCATTGACATGAAGAAACAGAAAAAACAAATACTTAAACTCTATGGTGACAGTGATGTACTTAAGTTACTGTAAACCTGAAAAACATAATGACCCCAATCAAAGAGTGTAGATGTTGACAGTGTTCCTTGAATGAAGTAGGCAGTGAAAAGCTTCTTCTTTATTAGTAGATTAATAAAGATCAAACAGATTCTGCTTTAGAAGTTTGACCAACTCAACTAGCCAGTTTAATTTGAATAAACAGAATATATGGACGTTCTGTGGAGTGAGGGAGTTTAACTACAAAAAATGGAATTGAGTCAGCTCACGTATACACTAAAAACCTTGTATTATGCATGTTCACATGATGCTAATTGACAGTGCTGTGACTACCAATGTGTTTTTATATCCTATGTGTCCAAAATCTACAGTTATGCAAGTGTTGGCTGACCAGCATAGTGCGAGATGAGACACACCATTTTTGCATTCATATCAGCAGCATGTGGACATGGGATCTTGTGCTCTTCGTTTTTTTATCACCTGCGGTGCAGTGATCTTGTGCTTAAAATATTTAACCATGCCTCCTAACAATCTTATGTCCTGGATTTGTATTTATCATAAGCCTCTCACTCACTCACAGACATCTGTATACAGTTTCAAAGATTGTTCAGTGCTGCCAGTAATGTGCTCAGTTCTTTAGGAAAGCCTTGTGATGAACACATATCTTAGAATGGACGATGTGAAAGCATTGAATGAAAGAGGAATGTATGTGGAGCAAGGATGAATAATTATGCATGATAGAAGAAAATGGAGATCAGCAGTGAATAAATGATTAATGACACGGCCTTGATGACCCTTGGAAGAGGTTCTTGCACATCTGGTGTTACCCTTGGATCATATCAGGTGCAGGGAGGGAGAGAGCACAAGTTAATTATGAAGCCACAGGGGTAAGTCTTGGGACTCAATCATGGGTAAAACCTTACCCTCATTCCCATTAGCGTGACTGACCTGATGTGCAGTATTTGAGTAGGGTGTATGTCTATTCTCCTACGGGGACCTATGAGCTAGGTGAGAGGAGTGTATATGTATGTATGTATGGGTGTGTGTATGCATCCCTTGTCTTGGCTATCCCTCTTTAGGGAGATAACAGCCTCGTATATATATATATATATATATATATATATATATATATATATATATATATATATATATATATATATATATATATATATATATATACATACATACACACACACACATAAATATATATATATATATATATATATATATATATATATATATATATATATATATATATATATATATATATATATACACACACACACACACACATTAACATACCTGCAATAAGAAGGTGGTAAGCTGTGAAATATTTAATACATGATAATGATGACAAAACTCTCAGCCAACACGTGGGTCACTTACCTTATGATCTCCCATTGTAGTTGTCAGACCAATGAGATTATATTTCACTTTACTGCCACTCTGGAAAAAAATAGGAGAACTTTAATAAGATATTTAGAAACCCTGTCAATCAACAGTACTGGTTGCTACAAAAACTAATGTGCACACCAAACATTGTAATTTCGAAATGTATTTTTGAGGTTTTATCTTCCTTAAATCTTATAAACTGACTTGTATAACCAAAATAACTTACTAATTCTAATTCATCTTTGTCATACAACTACTAAACCAGTCAAACTATAAGATGTTACCTTCTATGTATTGCTAGAGCCTGTAAAGTAGCATGATTTCCCTGATCCCTGACATGTATAACCAAAAATCTAAATTCTTCTTGTACATAATACCTAATATCAAGACACAGTAGATTTAAAAAACTTAAAGGTAAACAATTCAAATATAGGTATTGTTTTCAACATACAGAATCAACAAGTTTCTTAGCTGCCTTGTCCAGGATGATGCGATCACACCATGAAGGACAGCGAGTCTGCATGTAGTGTGAACCTTCTCCTTCAGCACCCTCTTCAAAGGGGTAACTTGGGGGAAATGTGATCGGAAACTCTGCTAATCTATCTCCAAACTGTGACAGTTCCTTGTCAAATTCACGAAGCTGCAAAAAAAAAAATATACATTCAATAAGTTTGATGTTTCCACGGTGACCTTATCTATGTTTTCTGATGATAAGTTTTCCTCAATTGTTACTTCCAAGTCTTTTCCTTCATTAAGTTAAACTAATAAATTATTTTGTTTATAAAATAATGTCTTGTCAGTCTTCTATTGCTCTTATCCATTTCATCACTTTAAATTTCTTTGCCTTAAACTCCATTTCTAATCTTTGGAACCAATCAAATATTATGGCCAGATACATTTGTGTCAACTTATACTTTTTAATTTTCTGCCCTTCTTAATAGCTCAGCATCATCTGCACAAAGACTATAACTGTCCACTACAGTACTTCCAGAATATAATTTACATAAACCAAGAACATTATTGGTGTCAGTGTGTTACATAAAGAACTCTCATCGATATATGAAAAGTCAAGGAGTAAAAACAAATTCTATGACTGACCCAGTTGCCATTATCCTTTAAGAACACATTTTGGTGAGCCTGATGCCTGAAGGTCTTCTTGGATACCGTCAGCCGTACTTGACCCTTGTCATCCTTAAAGTTCTGAGCTTTTTCATTGGTGTCTGGTAGCTCTACATCCACCATTGTGCATCCCTCACTTATTTTCTAGTTAAAGAAAACAAACATATATTATATTCAATGCAAAGAGGAGTTATCAATGGTACAGCTTGGTTCTGAATAATAGTCTTACATTATTTCTTCAATCAATACTCCAATAGTGTATCATTTACCTTAACTACAGCTTGAGTATTGAGTCTGAAGTTGAAGTCTCCAAAGAGGAAGATTGGTACTTTTTCAAAACTATCATTATGGAACCTGAAGAAAAATACATGGAACATTAACACTATTATATTATAGCCTCCACATCTTGCCACATATCATTCCAAAAAGTAGCAAATAAAGAGGTTCAAAAATAAAAAGAACATACCTGTCAAGAGTGTGTTCTAAAGCTCTCTTGCGGTTACGACTGTACACCGACGGAAACTGAAATACAAATAATTTTTTTTCAAACTTTTTAAGGTAGGGTGCCTTCACTGGTATGATGAATATATAAGGCAATGATAATAGTATATCAATAAAGGAGTCAGACAAGGTAACACTATTTCTCTTATATTGTTCATGGTGGTATTGGGGGAAGTTTTAAAGAATTTTGAATGGGAAAACGCAGGAATTAAGATAAACGGAGAATATCTATATAGTCTTGGATTTGCCAATGATTTTCCAATTGCACAAAGTAAGCCAGAGAGAAAGAGGGATTGGCATAACATGGAGTGATACGAGGAGTGTTTAATGGATTAGGAAGTAAACCCAAGTTCAAGATATCTTGACAATTAATTAAAAAGGAGATAGAGCAGACATATAACTAGATAGAGAGATGAGATACAAAGTTTTATTAATGTGTCCAGGAATGGATAGACGAATATAAGCAGAGAAACAATAGAGCAATGAAGGTTTTTTTGGAGGTATTTGTCCTGTAGTGGAATCAAAGTGTTTGATGGTGATGATTATATTATTTTCATCATATCTGTTTTTCTTTAGAATCTGTAATTCTTTCTTTATTGGTCACAATATTTATTGCTACCAGGCTATTCTGGTTTCACTTTTCTTTTGAAGTGACTGCATTTTTCAGTGTATGAAAATTTTTACTTTTCTTATTTTGTACATACCTTCACCTGTTTACCCGTCAGGGTGTGGCAAAGACCATGTCTGGTCTCTGATTCACAGACAAACATACACAAACACAGACACATACTTACAAGAGTGTAGCCTTCCACTCCTACCGGGACTCCAAGGTCACCACCACCAGACCACTGAACCACTTTAATTATTTTCTATTAATCTATTTATATACCTTATATCCCCATGAAAAGAGGGTACCAAAGACAAGGCATTTAGGATTCAAAGAGACTTAATCTGCCCTACCCTTCTGTGCCCTGTCTTTGCGTAGGAGAATACAGAGGAGGGGCTTCCCAGACCCCTCACTCTGACCCTTTTTGTAGCCTTTTACGATCCACAGGGAATGTAGCGGTAGTATTCTTACAGCCCCCACCACAGCTATATTTTATTATTTTTATCCTCTAAAATTAACTTTGAAAATTGCTCTGCATTCTATACTCCAATGGACACAATTCTAACGCCCCAAGACTTGCTTTCATCAGTGACGTGACAACTAGCATAAGCCAACTAGGTTCAACTCTTGAGATTGTGTCTTTGTCACTTGGAGATTCCATGATGACCAAATCTAAACCAAACTGGTTGAGAGGATGACTGATATTTAGTTACATGGTCATAACAAGGCAGATGGTATCCATTGATTCTCATTACATATAAGGACTGGTAATGACCTGCTATGTAAATTGCATTGTGCCATGAAAAAATTTTTTATTTATCTTTCCCCTTTATAGAAAATCTAATAAGCCTATGTGTTCAGAATTCCTTCTGTGAGATGCCATAATTCAATTTTACTGTAAATCAAGTAATATATTTGGTGGCTTATAAGACGCATGAGTATATAGGACGCACCTCAATTTGGGCAGGCATTTTATTGAGGGAAAAAAAAAGCAATAGGAAGGAAGTGTGAAAAAAAATTTATTCTATTCTCTACATCGTATTTTCAGTAGTAATATTTTAGCATACTCTTAAAACATAACCATTTGCTAGTTTGTTTAGGTACATGCATGACTAAGCATTGCCACTTCAATTCCTTCCTGACTAGTGATATTTTGTATGAAGTAACTAGTATTGTTATGCATTGTTACCTTAGTAAATAGTTATCAATATGACATAAACAGTGACATCATCAAAGATGCCATTGTAGAAATGACTTCCACCCTTTGTTTACATCTGTGGCCAGTGCCACAAGGTTGCTCCACTGAAATTGGCCCATATGAAAGGTTTCAAGGCACATTTGTGCCACTAGTGGCTGGGATGTGCGTCTACTTGCCACATTTGTGTGAAAAAGTTCTCACCAAAACAATGGAAACCTAACAGAAATCCCATTCCTGTGACTATGTGGTGCCACAGAGTGGCCTGTATGTAACCACCCAAAAACTATTACCTGCCAGTAACCCAAAGCCGACCCTTGACATTATAAGACGCAGGGTGATTTTCTGGGTTATTGTTTTGGAAAAAAAAAAAAGTGCGTCTTATGAGCCATCAAATAGAGTATTTGAAATAAATTTGACATGATATGAAAGCAAATAGAGTATTTAGTGACAAGCATGAGCAGCAGCATGAAGCACACTTGTGACCAGCCTGTATGAGACAGTCCACTAAACACCAACCACTTAGTGTCATTTATTATTGAGTCAATCAGCTAGAGGCCAGGAGCTCAGTTCTGGGTGAATTTGTTCCAGATTGAATTAAATAGAGTATACTAAGAAAGACTATTTTGTTTAGTACAGTAATAAAACATGTTTCACATTTTATTGTCTGTATAGTGGCAATATCTGGATAATGGCTGTCCAGATATGGCAGATAACTAATTACTCCTGGATTTTATGTTTTCAAGGGATCTGTGTCCTGTAACCCTTGTCAATATTGGGGGACGAGTGTAATTGGATATAAATAAATCACTTTTAGTACGTAACAAACTACTGCACAGGTTCACTTACCTCTTCCATTGCAACAAAATTTGAAGCATCATGAAAAAGATGAATATTCACTAAATCAAACTTGGTTCCATTCAAGCACCAACGTGTTCTCATAAACCCTTTACGAGACCACTTGCACTGAAAAGCACACAAAATAACATATTGTTAAGTATTTCCTTCCTTTATCCTTATCAAATGACACTCAATTGTCACAAAATTTCATATTTCTTATGTTGGAAAACTAGAAGTGCTGGAAAATAGTCTAATATTTGAAGCACAATGCCTGGAAGGTACTGCACCACCAAAGTTCTGACCACTGAAAACAATGAATAATTTCCTATCTACTATTTTCCATATTCTGCAAATATTCAATAACTGGCTCATTAATTAAGTTTTTATCTAAAGGATTGTTTTGGGCATGTGACAACACTAGAGTAAACAAGATATGCAAAGAAATATGTATAAGAAAGGTGAAACAAAGTGATACAACAGACTAAATGAGGAACAGGTAATGACTTTGTAGAACAACCAAGTGAGAATTACTAAAGAAACAAAAAGTCCCAGATCCAGCCCTCTCATGGCTACCTCTACAATGGTGAGCAGTGGTGAAGATCTCCAGTATGGGATATGAGGTTTGAAGAAAGACATAGTATGTGTGATTCTAATATGGTTTCTTTCAGTGGCCTTACTAAGACACGCTACCATATAGAAGAAAATTAAGAGAAAATTGAACACCAGGAAGGGGAAACTTAAATATATGAGGTGCCTGGAAACTCCAGAAATTAATCTAAAATGATGAGGAAAGCATTGTAGTGGTGTGAGTTAACATCGACCCACTTGGACCATGGTGATCACTGATCATTATGATCTAACTGGTAAGGTATCGTGTATGCTGAGTGACCTGTCAGAGACTTGGTCGCCAGGCGCAGCCCTCTAGTGGTTACCCTTCCAAAGCATGAGGCAACACACATAGAATATGTTACAAATCAATACAAACTTTGGTACCAGTAACTACATGACATAATGAAGAAAATTACATCTACAGCAAATGAAAATGTACAGTAAAAACTTTGCACTCATTTATATTTACGAACATTCTAAAATCTAATCTTAGGGACGTTTCGTAGTGAAATATTGGATGCAATATATTTTCTCTGTACTCCCTTGGAGATATTTAAAATAAATGTTTGATGCCTGGTCCACTCTGACTATTGCCAGATGAGATGGCAAGGTACAAATATCTTCAGGTTGTCCTGGTTGTCAGTGAGCATCATTAAATGACTCACAATATTGGAAAGTGTAAGCAGGTTCCCAATCTAACATCACACTCAGCAGAAAAATGTAGGAGAGGAAGATGTACTTGGTAATGAATACGTAACATGGAGGGCACCAACCCCTACCCTCAAAAAGTTAACCGGTAGATTGAAATTCAAACTGTTAAACATACCTCAGGAAAGAATTCTTGGGGGAACTTTGACTTTTCTTTAGTGGTGACATCTTCAATATTTCCCGAATATTCTCTTCTATCTACACACTCTTTAAATTTCATTTCTGAAATACAAAATACATATGAAAATCAGAATTTGAAATATGTACAGTAACTGCTATCACTGGCAAAATAATATTTGAATGGCAAGCCAACAATAGTAAAAGAAGGCAGGGTAGACAGAGAACTACGTAGATGGAGAGATGACATAGGAAATTTTGTCGAAGTAACCTGGAATATACAAGTGTAGCTGATAGAGAGCAGTGAAGATTTGCCAGATACCACGCTACGTTGCCTTAGGCCAGCTAGGCGTGGGAATATATTTTGTTTGCTTTCTCACAGTAAACCTGCCCAGTTTGGTTGCACCTGTTTAGTTTAGCTCCAATGATTGTTGAAATGTACAATACAAGCCCCTTCACCATGACAAGGTAGTGTTTCTTGAAGGGATGATTAAGTACATGATGTCACAATTACCTCACGAATAGATCATGGAACAATGGTCAAGTATGCAGCTATTGGAAAGAGATAGAAGGATTATGCAACACAGATAATGTTGAAAATCCATGTGCTAAATTTCAGTACAGATCACTAAGGTTTGCATAATGAGGAAAAGATAAGATGAACATTAAGATGTGATCATAATACAGATTGCTAAAGTCTCACAAAATGGGGAAAATATATGACAAACATATATGAAATAATAATTATAGATGTTTCCTATGTCTACAAGTAATGAAAAGAACAAATAAATTAGTATTACAATACCGTCAAAGTCCCATTGTTGAATATCTTGTATGCTTTGGTGAATGAAGTACAGATTACCGAGGGCCTGGGAAAAAGAGCAGGTTTTAATTGTCAGTATTGAATTTGTGTTGACACAGTTCATCAAAATCATCCTTATAAATCTTTATACAAAAGGATGAGATCAACCAATAAATATCAAACAATTGTCTGATTATTGTGATAGAATTTCTGTAATGTCAATCTTGGTTGCAGAGTGTAAAATAAAACATCCTTCTACATGTATGTAAACCATCATGGAAGAATTCTAAATCAAAAATTTTTTGATCCTACTCTCCAAATATTAAGTCTAGGAATTATCAATAACTATAAAATATAAATGATACTTCTAAAAAACTACTTACAGTGAATTTTTCAGCAGATTCATATTCTTCATCTAAGTAAACTCTAATCTTGTCAAAAGGAAGCATTGTTCCTCTATTCATTAAGGACCTGAAATAAGCAAAATGTGTACATTACCATATGCAGACAAATTACCTTACAAAACTAAAGACCCTTGAAAATCAATGAGAAAAATAAGTATAATGAACTGAGTAAGATATATAACTGACTTTTTTTTCTTCAAGATTAACATGCCAATACCTAATATGGGCCAAGACCATACTGTTAGTGAAACAAGCTGAGACCAATACTGATATTACGGATTCATGTTTGCACACTCATTCTTGTCTTGCCCACTCATTTAAATGTGCCGATGGAGTAGTTATTAAGGATTCCCTATTGGTCTGAAGACCTTATATTATCATAATGAACAACATCTTTCAACTAAATTTTATCTCGTTCAACCAGACTTGAAATGAGCAAAATACATAAGCTTAGGCCTTGATTAGCTACTTGTACAAACATTACTGATTAAGGTGAGATGGCTTGGTTAATATTTCAATGAACAAAGGAGCTAAATAAGACAGGTACAGCCAAATAAGGCAGATCCACTGTAATAAATTATACTGAAAGTGAAAGTGAAGACGCCCTAAGCTAGCATGGTGTGGTATTAGGCTTATCACTATCAACATTATCATTAAATCCATGTCATGGGATCCAGTGATGGAGCAACTGGCCACGGCGGGGGTTAGACTTGTTTCAGAGCAGAAGGTACTAAGAATGTATGGGTCAGGACAGGCTGCCTTTGGAACTTTGACCTTGGCACTTAGAATGTTAGGACAAAAGGTAGTGAGGGTAGTCTTGAAGTGTTATACAAAGAACTAGGAGTTAAAAGAGATATCATAGGTCTAGGTGAGTTTAGAAGAACTGGACAAGTATTCATAGAACTGAAGAATGGTTATGTTATTTGCTATAGAGGACACAACGTAAAGAAAGAACATAAAGTAGGGTTTTCAGTGAACAAAAAACCATCAGAAAATATTTAAACTTTCTATAGTGTAAGAGGGTGAGTGTCTCAGTAGTACCGTGCTCACCTCGCACCCTACATAATGGGAGTTAAATTCAGCTTCAAAGTTGGCTCAGTTAAGATCTGGTTGAATGAACTATACCAACAAATCATAACAAAAATTAGATATGTTAATGCAATAAAAAAATTTCTCAAATTCATGCAATCTTTCATGACCCAAGTAATGGACCAATGTCAATTTCAGTTACGTGTAATTAGAAAATAGCACCATTTATGTTGTCTAACTCAAGAACTTGCTAGATTATTCAATAAGAAGGAATTAAGTAGGTAGGTACTTATGAATCATCAAAACTAAATCTAAACATTGCACATTATGATTAACATAGAGTATTAAAAAAGTGTAAATTGTCTATTCCTTTACCTCATAATATTTAAAATGATGAGACAGAAAAGAATAACAAAAAATAAACAAATAAAGAAAACATGTTTCTAACTCACCTTATGAAATGTTCCACGTGTTGCATACTCTCCTCGTAGTTCTTGCCGCCCACCTCCTGGCAGTGAAGTGCAATGAAGTGGGGCTCATGTTCCTCCACAGTCTGACAAGTATGCACACATGTAATGGACTCAAGGAAGAGGTGATCATGGCAAAGAATGTACAATAACTAAGGGAAACGTGGACAAATTTAGATATGGAGACAAAACCACATAAGTGTAGCTCAGACCTTGTATACTAAAACTAGGTAAATATTACTCCAATGAAATCATCATATTAAAACAAGGATTTTCTGTCATGAAAAACATGAAAAACTGAAGAAACTTCATTTACCTTGAGAAATTCTGTAATCCATGGCTTGAGCATAGTATCAGGCTGGAAAAAAGATAAGTAATGATAATTATTCATTATTGAATATGGATTAGTACTGTAGTTTATACTAAATTTTCAAGCTTCACTCTGCCAGCTACTCATAATTAATCTTTTTTTTTCACCCATGTCAAATGTTTCTTTTTAATTTTGAATAGTTAGCAATGATAGAAAAAAGTAGCAAAACTATTTGCTAATAACATGAACATCTAGGTATAAGGACTCTTAGATTACACTTCAGTTGCCAAAGTTTGTCCATAAGACCATAGACTTTATACGCCTCAAACCACACCTATTTATTTTTTTTCCTGGAGTAACTTAGCCAGCTAATACCCAGCTAATGCTCTCCACATCACCAAAAACCATATGAATATATTTCCTGAGCACGATGGTGTACAAAGGCACGATAGGATGATTGGTCATCATGGTTTCATCACATTAGTATATTGTTTGTTTCATATTTACTATATTGTAATGGATTGTTTGTGGTGGTAGATAGAGCTGAGGACTCAGGATTGTCGATCCACCATCTTTTAGCACCTGTAGGCTACTAAAGCTAATATAATACCCAGCTTTATATACTATTACAACCACTTTAATTTTTACAACCTCTTTCCTCCTCTCCTCGTTGTCCCCTTTTTTTCTTACGTCCTTCCTTTCACTTTGTCTGGTTCAGTTTGCAGCTTCACTGCTTTTCTGGTTTCAAGGCTTTGGTTGCATGCTTGGCAGAGTTTTGTTCAAAGGCAGAATGGCATGGGCACACACGCCAGTCCTGCAGTGTGGCCTCAGCTTCCTACACAATCACAAAGCTATCAAAGCCTCATGGTATGGTGTATTTTTTTGTTTTCTTTCAAGAATGAAAACATAATTCTACCTTTATATATCAGCTTACACTTGACTGTGATTTATTTAATATTTCCACATTTTTTACTGTGTTCAGTTTGTTAGTAAGAATGAAGTCAATTTCATTTTTAGTTTCACCATTCAGGCTTTTCCACGTCCATTTCTTGCTTGTCTCACAATCAAAGAATGTATTCATTATCTTTAAATTATTCCTCTCTGCAAACCCTATGAGCATGTCACCTTTATAATTTAGATTATTTATTCCAAAAATTCCTAAGTGTTGTCATTCCAACACTCTTTTCCTGATCTTTGCATTAGTCACTGATTATGAAAGAATTTTGAGTTTGTGCAATGCCATAGATGGTTCTACATCTTCATAAAATCTTTCCATCACCTCGTTATCATAGGCTGATATTAGTGCATAAGCATGTATGATTTTAGTTTTAAATCTGTTATTTAATTTGATTATCAAGCCTACAACCCGCTCACTTACACTATAGAAATTTTCATTTCCTGCTAATTCTTTGTTCACTTTGTTCTTTATCGTCTTTTTGTCCTTTGTAGCAAAAAATGTGACCATTCTTCACTTCTGTAAACTCTTTTCCAGTTCTTCGTACCTGACTTAGGCCTCTGAAATTCCACTAATTATCAAAATAATAACACTTTAAGACTACCTTCACTAGCTAGTGTCCTAACATTACAAGTGCCAAGGTCAAAGTTTCAAAGGCAGCCTGTCAGAATCCAGAGATTCTTGGCACCCACACCTCTGGAGCAGATGTGACCGCTGCCGTGGCCAGTTATTCCATCGCTGCTGAGGGCTGGGTGCCATGACATGGATGTAGTGATCATAATAGGAAGGTTAAGACAATACCACACCACACTGGCTCAGGGCATCTTGGCAGTGGAACACTTTGTTAAATTTGTTACAGTGGTCCTGCCCCGTTTGGTTGCATCTGTCTAGCTTAGCTCTACTCATCAATGAAAACCTCCTCAGATAGTTGTTGTTGATTGTCCCCTCATCACATGGCTACAAAAACACCTTGGGCAGGCTGACCCACTGACCCAGGTAGATCATCAGCTCCCCCACAATGGGTTTTCTATCTAAAATTTGTGTATACAAAATAATTCAACTCTTTAAGTAGTAATCTGTAATATATACTAGTGACATGGGCTTCCACAGAAAAGCCTGACCCATCTCTGATTCACATTTGTAAGAAAGCTCATAATTTTTGTTTTGTTTATAAGAGTTACACAGATGTGGAAAGTAACAACTCCAGTATGTTCTGTTGGCCCAGAAAGCCCCACATGAGCATACTTCATACTTATATGTAACAAGAATGTATCTTAAAACACTGAATCTTCCCTATACTTATTTTAGTTGATGTGAAAAAATGTTCATGTTTCCATTGACCTTGACAGTTCAGCAGTGCAGTAAGGTCTTACACATTACTGCACTTGTCTAGTAACACTCCTGCATCATACAAACTGTTTCTATTAAGAGTTTATCAAGTGCCATTATATAAACTCCATCAATGCTCTTCACCACAACACTTTATGGAAGGATCCAAATATGATCCTTTTATTTGGTTTTAATTGCACTTTCGTTTTCCTTTAAACATTTCCAGTTCCATATTAGTTAATACATATTTCACATCAGTAATACGAAAGCATAAATCATATTTTTGGAGCATATAGCCTCTCACATTATTTGTTCATAGATATTCATATAACCATGATATATCTAACACATAAAATTTTCATGTCTGTACCCTTTAGGCTTGCAGAAAGTTGATAGCATATGCAATCACATGTTGCTGATATATATATATATATATATATATATATATATATATATATATATATATATATATATATAAATGTGTGTATCTGTGTGTGCGTTAGTAAAACTGGAAATTACAAAATCTCAAGGATATGCACAATGTTGCAAGAAAATTTTCATATCAACCTTGAAGTTTGGGACAACTAAACAGTAAGCACTAATCACAATTTATTCCCATTAAAGGATCAATAACCCTTTTAAAATACCACTGAGTGTCACTAAATTAAAACTTGCCTCAAACCATTTCTAATAAGTCATTTAATCACAATTTTTTTTCTTCAGAACTGATCATTATCATAATACCTTATGTTTTTTGTATTTTACTATTAACACCAATTTCCACTCTTTAATCATGACCATTACTTTCAGAGGTTAAGCCATAATAGTCACAAAATCATCCCTAATCCACAGACAAAAAATTGAAGCTGTGCATAGTAACGATTAGTAGAATAATGAACCAGGTTAACATCGTAAAACAGGTGTAAAGTTCACCTGTGTTCAGATACAAAAAGTACTTTACCTGTTCAAAACATGAGGCAATGTTGGCTGTCACAAGTAGCAAACGTGTATTGGACCCGCCAGCCATGGTGAGACTTAGAGAGCCACTGAGAGCCACACCAGAGAGAGAGAGAGAGAGATAGAGATAGAGAGAGAGAGAGAGTCAGACAGTGCCACTACAACCACTAATACCACCACACTAACCACCACACTGCTACACCCTACTCCACTACACTGGCTTCCTCTTTATTGGATTACACAGCGCCA
>JAXIVD010001975.1:52500-67500 GCA_036785275.1 Cancer borealis | reverse complement strand
GAAATAAAGCTGAAAATCGCCTCATATATGCTTGAAAGATATATATATATATATATATATATATATATATATATATATATATATATATATATATATATATAAATAATCAACGAATGTTCGGGCATTTTATTCTATAGAGGCATTTAAATTCAACTACTTCATATATTATTATTACCTACTTACTTACTTCATATATACTTCATATATATACTCCTCACTAAAACCACCACCTTAATTTTGTTTTCATCAATCTTCAACTTCCTCCTATTACAGACACTTTCAAAAATTTACCAACTTCTCTAGGTAACTAAAATCCCTCCATCCACACCTTAAATTTTCTTTGCTGTTCTCGTTTATCACTTTTTCTCTTATCTTCCAATATAGCCTTTTATCCTCCTTTTGCACTACGAAAGTTTTCCCTTTTTCTGGTATTATTTTACATCTTCACCAGAATACTGTAGAGAATTCAGGGTTATAATAATACATAACTTGATGAATTCTGAAAAGGTTTTCTCAATTACATTTCTGTTGCAAATTGTTAGTTTGTGAGATATTCAATGTTTTCTATGAGACCTTCTCTTCGGGAATGATTATTTAAGGTAAATTTTAGTTTGGTTTAAACAAGACTATGTTATTTGTCAATATTGGTTAAGCTTTGGTTAATTTAGGTTTTGTTATGTTATGTTAATTTAGAAGATATCAAATGTTTTCAATGACCAACAATCGGGGTTTGAGTGAGGTGCAGACGCCATTTTTTTCTGTAGCCACACGCCAGGTTTTGTGATCACCAGTGCATTGCGCGTTTATCAATAGATCATTGTTAGGTTATATTAGTGATTCTGGCACCTTATATTTAAAGTAAATCATTGTATTCCGTCTTCCTCACGAGTCCTCAGGCTTGTCGGGGTGATAAGGATATCTTGTATATAAAATTGCGACGGAAATTAATGTCAAAATCGTTTGAACTGGATCAAAATCTGTACAAAAAGTGTTTTATTTATAATCGCTACCATGGTTACTTTATAACACCTGACTAGTTTTCAATGTATCATTAAGGACTACTTTAGTAACTAAACTTGATACCATTCAGGA
This sequence comes from Cancer borealis, assembly GCA_036785275.1. Lineage (NCBI taxonomy): Eukaryota > Metazoa > Arthropoda > Malacostraca > Decapoda > Cancridae > Cancer > Cancer borealis. The sequence continues at coordinate 66,408 of JAXIVD010001975.1, read as the reverse complement.
TTATCTCAGCTCTCGTACATTTATCTATATAACACTTACTCTCTACCACTCTAGTTCTTTCTTCTTCTTTTTTTTCAAATACTTAATTTTTTCACTCGTCTTCCTATTTTTTTTTTTTAACACCAAATCGATTCTTTCCCCTTCCTCAGCTCCATGAAGATGTTAAGAAACCAAAGACATGGGAAGTATGAACACATGCTATTACATTCCATTACATTGTTGTAAAAAGTTAATAAATGCAACAAAAAAATTTTCAAAGATCTGAGAAGCCTTCCTCTGGAAATTTCTACTTGCCAAACAAGTTGAAGACTGAAAAAATTAGCAAAATAGATTTAGAGAGAGAATTTAAAAATAGGCAACGGATTTTATAACTAAAAAATGCTAGCCTAAAATTACACCTGTACAACTAAACTTAAATGATTGATACTGGTTCTAGTAACTACCTCAAAGGCAATGGCCAAAAATGTATATTACAGTACTGTACCTTATTTCCTTGCACTTTCCCTTCTTTTCACTTTACTGCACATACTTTAACAATTACTTCCCTTTTTTTAGCACGAGTTCAAAGTATGTACGTATATGGTTTACTTTACAGCATCAAACTATACACTATACACCCTCATAACAATACCCAGAGTAACAACTCTTGTGTTCCCCTCAAAATTGCCCCCATTTATAGCTAATCCAACCAAAAATTCAGCATTCTAGCACTATAAAGTCACATTAATCCACATCGGTAAATCTGCATATCTACTGCTGGGACGATGTCAATACAAATATGAAGTTCTACACACTATAGACTACATAGTGTACTCAACACATCTGTGAAGATTTCAGGCGGTGCTCATCATTATTCACCTCGAAAAGTGCCTTTGAGGTTATGTTATGTTATGGTAAGGTAAGGTAAGGTAAGGTAAGGTAAGGTAAGGTAAGGTAAGGTAAGGTAAGGTAAGGTAAGGTAAGGTATGGTATGGTTAGGTAAAGATTAGGTTAGATTTGATTATATAAGCTTTATATATTTTATCAACCAAAAGTTTTTCACCGTATTTTTTCAGATTGTCATATATGGCCTATATTTGCTTATAATTCACATGTGTTGAGTACACTATGTTTAGTATGTATGACCATATTCATATCGATATCGTCAATGCAGTAGTTATACAGATTTATCCCTACACCTATTGCAGTCACATTCAACATTAAGAATTTACACATCATATTACCTGTATCACTAAAATAACATTATTCCGCACACTGAAGCACTAAGAAGATTAACTGCTTACTTCGGATATCGTTAGTCTGTTTGAAATCTTACCAACAGCACGGTGTATTGAGAATCAGCATCCTTCCTCGGCTTGTCCATTTCCTTGGCTTGTCCCCTAGAAAGTTCGCCCACGGTTCCACGTCATCTTCCAACGTGCCACATCCCTCCATCTTAATATTCCATGGCCGTCCCTGTGTGTAGAAACATAGACACAGCACACATCCGTATTTCACATGAAGTTGAAATATAGGTACATAAAATGTACACACAAAAGAAACAGTAATATGAATGAATACTCCCGATCTTAGCGCTTGACCTTCCCCACCGGCAACCACTGTGAAAATAAACCAAATCGTGAACAGTTTGGTAAATGGTTCGAACCACGCAGAATCGAAACCAATGAAGCGAGACATTCTTCGGTGGATCTTCAGTCAGACCTGCAAATGGTGTAGGGATTTAAATTTCTTCGTAATTTCTTCAGCAATGTTTTAATTAAAACAGGCTCATGGTGTTCCCTGCGTGGCATATGCCTTCTTGTGTAATCCTGTGTTTTATTCTTTTATGTGTTGCTTTGAGTGTGTGTGCGTGTGTGTGTGTGTGTGTGTGTGTGTGTGTGTGTGTGTGTGTGTGTGTGTGTGTGTGTGGTCATTAATGTAATTTAGATCCCATACGTATGTGCTGCTACACTGTCAATCTGTTGTCTGACGCTTTAGTGTAATAAACTTATAAAATCAAATTAACTCTCTGACACAGATCAAAAATCCAAAAAGTCAAACCTGTGATGATTGTGGCAAGGGAAACAGAAATATCAGCTTTATTTACCTAGTTGCCTATTTATATTTACTTAGGTGTGTGTGTGTGTGTGTGTGTGTGTGTGTGTGTGTGTGTGTGTGTGTGTGTGTGTGTCTGTTTTGTGCCGTTAATTATGCTTTTCTAGTGTTGGGAATTTGCTATTTTACTAAATCTGTTAGAATTAAGCCCTTTGATTATTATCTTACTAATGTACTAGTTTTCATCTGTTTTGTTAAACTTACTAGTATTTTTACGTTAGCCTATTTAAATTTATTTTGTGTATTATTACTTATTATGTAATATTAGTAATGTGGTTAATAAACAAACATATTGACAAACAAACTATCAACAAGCTGACTAGCTAGCTAACTCTGTGTGTGTGTGTGTGTGTGTGTGTGTGTGTGTGTGTGTGTGTGTGTGTGTGTGTGTGTGTGTGTGTGTGAGGTATGCCAGGAGGCCCAGGCACACATGGGTTTGTAGTGTTCATGATTATCTTTTGTTATGCGAGTTATTTTTTCCTATATTATGCGATACAGTATGTGAGACGTGAAATTATGTTAAAATGTATATTATTGTTTTTGAAGTATAAAGATTAACAATGTAAGCAATCACACAACACCTTTACTTTACTACACTTTTGTTACTTCAAAAATATAGGCAAGCAGTCATATCGGAGGCCACCCTTACACCAGTCGTCCTTAGCAAATGCCTATTGGGAAGATTGGTCCTCTGAATGTGGCAACACTGTCTGTTCCCACGATCGTCCCTGATAAGTTTACAAACAACTCAGAGTGTAGTAAAAATTATGGATTTGCACGTATAAGGGCGAATTTTGTTAACGCCGAACATAATGGAGCATACGTACATGAGGGAAAAAAAGAGGAAATGAATGTTGCGATACAAAAAAATGTTATCTCGAGTTTTTATTTGTAAAATCATCCTCTTGATAATGTAAATGCATGCAAAGATAACGATTGAGAGTGTGATATGAATTAGTACATAGAAAATCAATAACATATCTTTTCATGTGTACTGTTTTGATTTAACATACAAATATTTGAGCCTTCATACTCATTACGTTGAAATCAAACATATCTGAAGAAAAAAAATCCATGTGACTGTCCAGCACTGTACAGCCACTTGGATGTCGAGTAATGCGCCTGCGCGGATGTGGTGAGAGGGTCAGAGTGGCATGACTGGCATCGTGCCGTCACAGGGCCACACACCCACGACGCCTCGCCACGTCCTTCACTGTTACTGAGACCTGTCATCCTCAGGGTCTTCGCATCCATAAAAAAAAACATTGGAATTTATCTCGGTTATTTGAACCGAAGAGAATTATTGAAAAATTTATTGCGAACTGCCAAGTTTTTCCATCCTAGCCAGGGGTGACGCCTGGCCAGCGCGCCCTTCCTTCCTCTCAGGATGCCTGTGGGCGTGAGTATTGTCGACACTCACGTTGCGAAATGCAGCCTCTTGAGTTACCAAAATAAACACGTGTTACAGGAAATTACGTATGTGGGATTATATTTATCTTCCTCGATGTAGAAGGCAGGGGTGGGAACCGAGTGTTGTTGTTGTGGCTAAGATTACTAATATGTGTTAGTGGTAAGTGGTTAAAACCGTGTTTTAGTGGTAGTGATGGTGGTAACTGTTGTGCCAATGGTGGTGGTGGTAATTATCACAGTGATTGTGGTTGTGATGATGGTTGTTGTGATAGTTTAAGGTGGTAAGAGATGGTACTCATAAGTTAGAAACACGCCACCAGTGTAGGAGAGAGGGAAGGGAAAGGAAACACTTGTTTACAAAATTCCCTCACTAGTAATAATATTTTTCTGCTGCGTCAGAAGTGTCCCACCACAAGTGGGCGGAATGGAACTTGTAATCTCTATTTCTTTTTTAAGGGCAATTATAACAAATTATTTCATATATCTGAAACATCATGCAGTTCGAGTAGGGATTGATTATTTTTACTTCAGTGTTTGTATTTCATTTTCCAGATGCCCAGTGCAATGTGGATGGCACTACTGTTAAGGCTACTTCTGCTGGTAAAGCCGACCTACGCACGCACCAAGGACGTCCAAGGCCACCTCCGTTACCCGTGGGTCATCTCTCCTCCACCCCTCAACTATCCAACGCTGACCCCTCGAGTTTACCAGCGGCCTCTTTCTACTTATTCCTCCTCGTCACGTCCCGCACCTCCGGTTCAAGGCTATCCTCTCCTACCTGATAACCCTACCTACACCTCACGCCCCAACCGGCCTCCACCACTGTTTCGTCCTGCCCTTCCAACTCAACGCTACAATCGCCCTCCAAACAACTCCACCACCTATACCTCAACCCCCAGCAGCCCCTCACAACCCATATACCGTTTACCTCCCCGTAACCCTATCTTTTACCCCTCTTCCCCCCGTTTCCATTCGCCCCGGATTCCTTCATCCTCTAGGTATTCCTCGCCATCAGACCGCTCCTCATCCCCACGCTACCCTTCATTCGTTGGCTATCGTTCTCCCCAAAGTTATCCCTCCGCCACCGGCTACGTGGCACCACATTCTTTCTCATATTCAAATATTTCTCGGTCATCTTATTATCCATATTATTATATGTGGCAATCCTATTACCCTTACTACTCACCTTATCTTCCAACGGCCAAAACACCCACTCCCAACCCGTCCACCACCACCACTCCGATTCCAGGGCCAGCGATATGGCCAACTGGTCGGTCTAGGAAGAATACTCCTTCTTCCGTGTGGCCCACGGGTCGGCCCGTTAGCACCAGGCCGCCCTCACTGGCAGTGTGGCCCACCGAAAAGGCTTCCAAGCCGCCTCACATTACCACCAGAACACCATCCGGACAGGTTTGGCCGACGGAACTCTCAGTGATTTCTTTGAGACCAACTGATGATCCTATGGCCATTACCCCTCGATGGCCCACCTCCCCACCCTCAGCACAGGCATCTCCGCCGAGATGGCCAACAATCAAGCCGCGGACTGACTCTTTCATTATATCATGGCCGACGGAAAGCTCGCAGAAAGCGCTCCAAACCATTCCATCATGGCCAACGAAAAAAAACACTAGTACAGCACTAATGTGGCCAACCACACAACACAAGCTAAAGCTAACCACTATCATTCCAACGTGGCCAACAAGGAAACCAGCTGGTACAGACAAGACATTACTTGTGTGGCCAACACGGAGGCCACGGGGCACTATTCAGTCTCCACCAGAATTGCCAAGCACGACCACAAAACTACAACAAATTTCTATTAGGCCCAAGAGAAGTGTCACGACGAAGGACATCAAAGAAGGAACAGCGACCCTTCCCCGCAGACCACCGATTTCATCATCTCGCTCACAGTAAGCGTTTCAATATCGATATGAGAAAAAATGAATGCTGCAGCGACAATAATAAGAAATTGACAAGCTATAATTAAGATTTACCTCCACAACCATGATTATAAATATCTGTAAGCTGTTCAAAATTAATATCGATTAACTATGTATATCATCTTATGAAAAGTCTTCACTACATGAAATACATGAAGTTTCTGAATTAAGGGCTTACTATCCTAAAATAAAGGGAGCTTGATGTGAAATTAAAATACGTAATGTTGCTCGAGGCGGTGGTGCAGAAGATGTAAAACTTGGGTGAGGCAATGAAAAGTGGAAGCAGGTGTTAGCAGACGCTAGTGCCAACAAACAATGCTCTCTCGTGCTTATATTTTGCAAATACCAAAACGTACCTACTATTGGTAGCAAGCTTTACTTAACGATCAATGGCTGATCGGTATTTTTGTCCTTACCTTACCTGACGAGGGCACCTGCCTCAGCAAGCTGCTCTGCGCGGTACCACCAGTCATGAACTTCACCATCTCTTTTCTTTGCAGGTGCAGCATGCTGTGTCTGGGCGAGACGAGACGCTCCTGCTGCCGTACAGGTGAGGCCACATACATACACTAATGAAGGAAATAAAAGTCTGATATTAAAGCATGACATGACTGCAAAAAGACAACTTCATGATAAACATAGAGACAGCTGGAAATGTTTGACCTGCAAAGGTGATGCATGTATGTGTATAGTATCTTTTTCTCTCTTCATAGAGAGAGGAAAATGTCCGTCTCTGTCTAGTCCCTGCCAGGAACAGTTCGCTAGTGACCCCCGCCAAACCCGACCCTCTACGCGCTAAGGTGTGTATTCAGGGACTACATCAAAAATGGCATTATTTATTTTTTATTTCCTGTTCCTCTCAGATGGAAAAAACTGCTTCTCTGTTCCCGTCTCATTGGATGCACCTATCAGATTTCTTTACAGGAAATTCCGACGCTTGCACCTAACACATCACCACCAACACCACCACCATACTACATTAACACCACCACCACCACCTAAGCATTACCATCACATTACACCACCATCATTACCACCAACACATTATACCACTATCACCATCCCCACTAACACCACCACCATCACCACTAATATCACCACAAACATCACCACCACATCACACTACCACCATCATTACCACTACATCACATCACCACCATCACCACCACTACTACCTGATATTTATTTACACTTCTATAACGTTACGGGAATTTGACACCAGTTTTCTTTCAAATGTTTACAAGAAGTCCATTAACAATCACTTTTCTTCCTTCCCCTTCACTCCCCCTCGCCCGCCAGGAGCCGTGTGTGGTGGACGCCTCCCACAGGTGTTGTCTCGACCCCTGCACCAATAACTACACGTGCACCATCGTCAAACACTCATCTGCAATACCTGCTGACCAGACCGCCGCTCACCCGTCGGATTTGTCCCTAAATCACCGCCGCTCACCCGTCGGATTTGTCCCTAAATCAAAATTTTCATGGGTGAAAAAGAAACGTGCATCGCACACACACACACACACACACACACACACACACACACACACACACACACATACATGCAGTAAAAGAACGAAGGTGACTTCAATAAACTCAGGAAAGCATTTTATACTGACTACTGTCCTGCTAATGACTTATTATTTGGAAAGACCCCTTGTGTTTACGTTTTGTTCTGAGCGACAGTCCCACCACATGCCATTGTGTTAAGGCAGTGTGTGAAGAGTGGGAAGTGGCGCCCATCTTCCTCTCAGCATGTGTAATGATAGTTACTATTTTCTCCGAGTGTAAAATTATTTTTGTAAATTGCAATAAATTCAAGCAAAATTACTTTTTATTCTTCAATATTGTAAACCTAAGTACCATCAGAGACCACCGAAAGAATATATATCAACACATTCTGTTTATATTTGTCGTCCCCGTGGCGGTGCTCAACCTGCAGGTCAGTTGAGTCCATGAAAGACAGAGCGCAACCGTAGTATCTAGAGTCTACCCTGGCCAAAAAAATTAATTAAAAAATAAAATAAAAAAAAACGCAAGCTACGAACGTTTAAGTGAATAAATTCAAGTGGATTGGAGCCCATGGGCAGGCAGGTGGTGCCTGCAACTGTGTGGGAACGTTCGTCCTTCTCACCAATGTGTGAACTTTACACTGGTAAACAAAGAACAGCTGTCCCACACTAGTGGCCGACCGGAAAAATATACACTACAGTGTGTGTGTGTGTGTGTGTGTGTGTGTGTGTGTGTGTGTGTGTGTGTGTGTGTGTGTGTGTGTGTGTGTGTGTGTGTGTGTGTGTGTGTGTGTGTGTGTGTGTGTGTGTGTGTGTGTGTGTGTGTGTGTGTGTGTGTGTGTGTGTGTGTGTGTGTGTGTGTGTGTGTGTGTGTGTGTGTGTGTGTGTGTGTGTGTGTGTGTGTGTGTGTGTGTGTGTGTGTGTGTGTGTGTGTGTGTGTGTGTGTGTGTGTGTGTGTGTGTGTGTGTGTGTGTGTGTGTGTGTGTGTGTGTGTGTGTGTGTGTGTGTGTGTGTGTGTGTGTGTGTGTGTGTGTGTGTGTGTGTGTGTGTGTGTGTGTGTGTGTGTGTGTGTGTGTGTGTGTGTGTGTGTGTGTGTGTGTGTGTGTGTGTGTGTGTGTGTGTGTGTGTGTGTGTGTGTGTGTGTGTGTGTGTGTGTGTGTGTGTGTGTGTGTGTGTGTGTGTGTGTGTGTGTGTGTGTGTGTGTGTGTGTGTGTGTGTGTGTGTGTGTGTGTGTGTGTGTGTGTGTGTGTGTGTGTGTGTGTGTGTGTGTGTGTGTGTGTGTGTGTGTGTGTGTGTGTGTGTGTGTGTGTGTGTGTGTGTGTGTGTGTGTGTGTGTGTGTGTGTGTGTGTGTGTGTGTGTGTGTGTGTGTGTGTGTGTGTGTGTGTGTGTGTGTGTGTGTGTGTGTGTGTGTGTGTGTGTGTGTGTGTGTGTGTGTGTGTGTGTGTGTGTGTGTGTGTGTGTGTGTGTGTGTGTGTGTGTGTGTGTGTGTGTGTGTGTGTGTGTGTGTGTGTGTGTGTGTGTGTGTGTGTGTGTGTGTGTGTGTGTGTGTGTGTGTGTGTGTGTGTGTGTGTGTGTGTGTGTGTGTGTGTGTGTGTGTGTGTGTGTGTGTGTGTGTGTGTGTGTGTGTGTGTGTGTGTGTGTGTGTGTGTGTGTGTGTGTGTGTGTGTGTGTGTGTGTGTGTGTGTGTGTGTGTGTGTGTGTGTGTGTGTGTGTGTGTGTGTGTGTGTGTGTGTGTGTGTGTGTGTGTGTGTGTGTGTGTGTGTGTGTGTGTGTGTGTGTGTGTGTGTGTGTGTGTGTGTGTGTGTGTGTGTGTGTGTGTGTGTGTGTGTGTGTGTGTGTGTGTGTGTGTGTGTGTGTGTGTGTGTGTGTGTGTGTGTGTGTGTGTGTGTGTGTGTGTGTGTGTGTGTGTGTGTGTGTGTGTGTGTGTGTGTGTGTGTGTGTGTGTGTGTGTGTGTGTGTGTGTGTGTGTGTGTGTGTGTGTGTGTGTGTGTGTGTGTGTGTGTGTGTGTGTGTGTGTGTGTGTGTGTGTGTGTGTGTGTGTGTGTGTGTGTGTGTGTGTGTGTGTGTGTGTGTGTGTGTGTGTGTGTGTGTGTGTGTGTGTGTGTGTGTGTGTGTGTGTGTGTGTGTGTGTGTGTGTGTGTGTGTGTGTGTGTGTGTGTGTGTGTGTGTGTGTGTGTGTGTGTGTGTGTGTGTGTGTGTGTGTGTGTGTGTGTGTGTGTGTGTGTGTGTGTGTGTGTGTGTGTGTGTGTGTGTGTGTGTGTGTGTGTGTGTGTGTGTGTGTGTGTGTGTGTGTGTGTGTGTGTGTGTGTGTGTGTGTGTGTGTGTGTGTGTGTGTGTGTGTGTGTGTGTGTGTGTGTGTGTGTGTGTGTGTGTGTGTGTGTGTGTGTGTGTGTGTGTGTGTGTGTGTGTGTGTGTGTGTGTGTGTGTGTGTGTGTGTGTGTGTGTGTGTGTGTGTGTGTGTGTGTGTGTGTGTGTGTGTGTGTGTGTGTGTGTAGGTGGATGTGAGGGTGGATGTTTGTGGTTGTACGCACCAAATGCAAGTTACCAAAGTTACCGATGTTCAGTATCCTACTCAATCTCAGTACATGTGCGTTTCCTGCACGCCGACTGTTTACGTAAACGGAGCTCTCAGATGTGATGGAACTGGTTATACAAACTGTAAACAGCGTGCATCTCTCTCTGCATCTTCTTACAGGGATCTCGAGCAGAAAAATACATGTTCCTCAAAACGCGAGTCAATTTAACGCATGCGCAGGGTGGTTCATAAACAAGCGGGGCAGAAAAGGCCTCGGTAACTGAAAGAATGCAGTTTAACAGAACGGAGGCACACCGTAAGAAGAGGCTGGCACTGTTTCCTGCGCCTCGGGTCGACATGGTCTTTGTTGTAAGTATAATACATCATCCTTCTTGGGTATTTTGATTATCTCGCCCGTCAATAGTTCCATAATATATTTGTGGCTAAACAGTGCTTGACGCTTTTAGAGAAACACTGTATTTTGACATGGTAAAAGGTCAGTGTGTCTATAGTGTTATCTGGCCCATCACACCCAGCTCTTAGCAGTAATGGTGTGACTGAGCTTGGCGACAGATCAGGAAGTGTTTCATCCTGGAATGGATGACGTGAGACCAAAGATAGTAAAGGTGATACAATAGTGATGTTCAAGGAGCTGGAAGGTATAAAAGTAGCTCCCGTACCTCTAATTTGGAGTAGGATTGCGGAGATGTATATAAAGAATTCACATTCATTGTGCTTCAAGGCTATTATGATTAGAAGGAACATGATGGAGTAGGATTTCTTGCCAGTAAAAGTTTAAGTAATGAGATGGAGTGTTTGTGGTAAACAAAATGAGATGTAACGGATTCCTTGTAATGATACAAAAAAGTGTTCAAGCGGATTTAGCAAGCAAATCACCACTTCATAATCTCCTAATTGTTCTAGAGTGTAGAAAAAAAAAACACTTCAAGAGCAATCTGTAGAAGAGTCTAGAATTCTAGTAACCATCATAACTGACTATGAAAGCATTCGAAATCGAATAAAATTCTGGCAACCACGAACATAATGATCAATTAGTAAGGAATCAAGAGCAGGGACTGAATGTGTAACAAGAGGTGAATGTCGTCATTGAACAGCGCACACAACCCACATGATTGGTGACGATGTGTGGAGGTTGACCTTGGGGTAGAGGAGGCCGCCACTGCCTTGATGAAACTAAGCACATCTTAATTCATAGTTTCTTTCAGGTACTGTGTTTCGCCTTGGTGTTGGCGCAATGGACCACCGCCACGCCTATCTACACCCCTACTGGCAGCCAAAACAACCGAACGAAGAGATGCTATCCTTATCATTACAGTGGAGGTTACAACCCATGGCAATGGTGCAGCAACCAATACTATAACCCTTGTTATGACCCTTGCCAGTCGGTGTGGCCGACAGCATCTCCAAAACCCACTGTGAAGCCCACCACCAAGCCCACGTACCCGACTCCCTGGCCCACTTATTGGCCCACTCATCCGCCCACTGCCAGGCCGCCCTACACACCCATATGGCCCACACAAACCCCAAAACCTACGAGACCACCTTACACACCCATCTGGCCCACGAGACCACCCATACCCACGAGACCACCTTACACACCCATTATCCCCACGAGACCACCCATACCCACGAGACCACCTTATACACCCATCTGGCCCACGAGACCACCCATACCCACGAGGCCGCCTTATACACCCATCTGGCCCACGAGACCACCCATACCCACGAGGCCGCCTTATACACCCATTATGCCCACGAGACCACCCATACCCACGAGACCACCTTACACACCCATCTGGCCCACGAGACCACCCATACCCACGAGACCACCTTACACACCCATCTGGCCCACGAGACCACCCATACCTACTAGACCACCTTACACACCCATCTGGCCCACGAGACCACCCATACCCACGAGACCACCTTACACACCCATTATGCCCACGAGACCACCCATACCCACGAGACCACCTTATACACCCATCTGGCCCACGAGACCACCCATACCCACGAGGCCGCCTTATACACCCATCTGGCCCACGAGACCACCCATACCCACGAGGCCGCCTTATACACCCATTATGCCCACGAGACCACCCATACCCACGAGGCCGCCTTATACACCCATTATGCCCACGAGACCACCCATACCCACGAGGCCGTCTTATACACCCATTATGCCCACGAGACCACCCATACCCACGAGGCCGCCTTATACACCCATTATGCCCACGAGACCACCCATACCCACGAGGCCGCCTTATACACCCATTATGCCCACGAGACCACCCATACCTACGAGGCCGCCTTATACACCCATTATGCCAACAATGACCCCAAATCCTACGTTTCCTACAGTGACAGAAGCCTACAGGAAGAGAGGGTAAGCATCTTCTGGGATGGATGAAAGGAAGGGAGGGAGAGGAAGAGTGTATAAGTGGGATAATGATAAAGAAATGTCTGGAGTTTAGTACGTAGAAATAAGATTTTGTTAAAATTGCAAATTCACATTCTTTTGTTTCCTTAATGGAGTTCGATCATTCCCAGCAGTATAATAACCTTCAATAATGTAGCATAAATTACCTCCACATAGCGGCATCGAATTCGTCTTTAAAATTGAAGGCAAGATTACAGCACTGTCCTGCCCTACCTTAATTATGTGTCATAACTAATGAACTTAGTAACTTTGTATTTGTTTTGCATCTTGTGTAAACAATTTATATAATTCACCATTTATATCGAGTTGCCCTTTCAATTCATATAAATTTATTATTATAAAAGAGTTTATGTATATTTATGTATAATGCCTTGACATTCCTCCTTTCCTCGCCTCTTTTCATCTTTCTTTTCTCTCCACAGATGCAACAGGCTCTGCGTTGATGAGCATAAAATGTATTACTGCTGCGACACTAGTAAGTTATAAGTGGTGGAATAAATCAAGTCAAACCAAATACATCAAAAACTAAGTTAAGTACGTCAAATTAAATTCAGATATTACCACAAAAACGTTTCTCGTAACGAAACTTGTTGTCGAAAGCTCACAAGTGTTTCTTTGGACAGCCACCACTGAGCCTTCTACCACGGCAGAGTACCAGGGCACCTGTCCAACACAGATCAACTCCTGCACAACGTCTGTGAACCACAATACCGAGGTGAGACACATAAATCCACTAGAGTGTTTATGTTTTTTCTAGTCATTCCCAGTCACCAAGATGACCACAGTTCCTTTCTTTTGTTAATGAGTCCCAGGTGAGTATTACTTATATTCTGCCTTGCACTTCGCAGTGACCATAGTGATTCAAATTATAATTCCTATAAAACTGTACAGCAGGAAAACAGGTTGCTTGCCTAACATAACACTACTGCCTGACACTTCGACAATCAGTGAGATGCATTTACCTACGATTTATGAATATATCCTTCAAACCGTAATCTTAAGTAATGGAAACTAATGCATTGAGATAATCTTAATTAGTTTTTTTTTCACAGCTAACACACACACACACACACGCACACACACACACACACACACGCACACACACACACACACACACACACACACACACACACACACACACACACACACACACACACACACACACACACACACACACACACACACACACACACACACACAAACACACACACACATACACCGTGAGGAATAAATGTTCTCTCTCTCTCTCTCTCTCCTTCTACAGAGCAGCTGCATGTTTGACTACCAGTGTCCGAACGACCACGGGTGTTGCTACGACTACTGTCTTCAGGAGTACAAGTGTCGCCGCCTTGTACCACACTTTTCCACCACGCCCGTCCCGCACCTCTCCCACCTGGACCATCATCACGAAGACGAAACAAGAGTTGAGCGTTCCTTGCATGAGGAGAAGCCTGCAGCTGCTTTGGTGACTCTCGCAGCCAATGACACCGAGGTAAGTGACCTGATTCCCTCCTACATTATAATAGATATGACTCATTTTCATTAAATAAAATCATAGGACATATCTTTATCTTTGAGTAATATACGTTTGTTCCATTGTCTGTACTCAACTTAGGACACCTTAATGCACAAGAGACGGAGTTATAAAATTAATGCTCTGGTAGCCACAGATCCTCTTGTCGGAGGCGACTTCAAGGCGGCATCACGAGGTGATGAAAGTCGTCGTGATGGTCGACGAGAAGCGGCAAAGCAGTGGCCACTATATCCAACAGCAGCTACAGACCCTCACACGCCTGCGGCACCCCAGCATTCCCATACTGTTCCTTCCCCTCTACCCAGCGGTCAGTGAGCACCCCAGCAGTGAGCAGCTCCCCAGTGTCATACTTCACGCATGACCTTTATGATTGGTATTGTAGTGTATTTAGGTGTGCTAAAAAACAATCGGTAAATTGTTTAGTTTGAGAATGGCATCTGTGAGC
>JAXIVD010001975.1:15000-35000 GCA_036785275.1 Cancer borealis | reverse complement strand
AGTGTACCCTTATAGTGAGAGGTTATGGCCGAGTGGTTAATACATGGAAGCCAGAATGAAAGTCCCGACTGAGACCCATTTTCCAGTGTCATCGAATGGAACAAAGACCCTTTTACTTCCCCAAATACTCCACATCATCTATCAACTTGCGAGTCTTGGGTCATGTGGAGCAGCGAGAGTGGATGGATGGGAGTGGGAATAGCACTGGGCTTCAAGAGGCAACCAACAACAAATAAAAAGAAAATTGAATAATGAGACGAGAAATAAAGACAAAAGAAAAAAAATTGAGAGAAAGCAAATAAAAAGAAAGAACGTAATAAATAAATAAATAAATAAATGAATGAATGAATGAATGAATGAATAAATAAATAAATAAATAAATAAACAAATAGATAAATCAACACAAAAAATAACAGAGAGAGAGAGAGAGAGAGAGAGAGAGAGAGAGAGAGAGAGAGAGAGAGAGAGAGAGAGAGAGAGAGAGAGAGAGAGAGAGAGAGAGAGAGAGAGAGAGAGCACCACAAACCAGGATGAATCACAGTTTATTAATTAGGTCTATCAGATGCTGCAATGATATTTCCAATATCTATAATAGCTATCGAGAAAACGAGGAAATTGTTTTGGAAAAAATATACGGTTTAATTTTATTGCGTAATTATCGGTCATAGAACAAATATTCATAATTACAGTTGTAGAGTTTAATTAGGTCTATCAGATGCTGCAATGATATTTCCAATATCTATAATAGCTTTCGAGAAAAGGAGGAAATTGTTTTGGAAAAAATATACGGTTTAATTTTACTGCGTAATTATCAGTCATAGAACAAATATTCATAATTACAGTTGTAGAGTTTAATTAGGTCTATCAGATGCTGCAATGATATTTCCAATATCTCTAAAAGCTTTCGAGAAAAGGAGGAAATTGTTTTGGAAAAAAATATACGGTTTAATTTTACTGCGTAATTATCAGTCATAGAACAAATATTTATAATTACAGTTCTAGAGTTTAATTAGGTCTATCAGATGCTGCAATGATATTTCCAATATCTCTAATAGCTATCGAGAAAACGAGGAAATTGTTTTGGAAAAAATATACGGTTTAATTTTATTGCGTAATTATCGGTCATAGAACAAATATTCATAATTACAGTTGTAGAGTTTAATTATATCTATCAGATGCTGCAATGATATTTCCAATATCTATAATAGCTTTCGAGAAAAGGAGGAAATTGTTTTTGAAAAAATATACGGTTTAATTTTACTGCGTAATTATCAGTCATAGAACAAATATTCATAATTACAGTTGTAGAGTTTAATTAGGTCTATCAGATGCTGCAATGATATTTCCAATATCTCTAATAGCTTTCGAGAATATGAGAAGGAAATGTATTTTTTGGAAAAAATATACGGTTTAATTTTACTGCGTAATTATTAGTCATAGAACAAATATTCATAATTAAAGTTGTAGAGTTTAATTAGGTCTATCAGATGCTGCAATGATATTTCCAATATCTCTAATAGCTTTCGAGAAAAGGAGGAAACTGTTTTGGAAAAAATATACGGTTTAATTTTACTGCGTAATTATCAGTTATAGAACAAATATTCATAATTACAGTTGTAGAGTTTAATTAGGTCTATCAGATGCTGCAATGATATTTCCAATATCTCTAATAGCTTTCGAGAATATGAGGAGGAAATGTATTTTTTGGAAAAAATATACGGTTTAATTTTACTGCGTAATTATTAGTCATAAAAAAAATATTTCATAATTACAGTTGTAGAGTTTAATTAGGTCTATCAGATGCTGCAATGATATTTCCAATATCTCTAATAGCTTTCGAGAATATGAGTTGGAAATGTATTTTTTGGAAAAAATATACGGTTTAATTTTACTGCGTAATTATTAGTCATAGAACAAATATTTCATAATTACAGTTGTAGATTTTAATTAGGTCTATCAGATGCTGCAATGATAATTACAATATCTCTAATAGCTTTCGAGAAAATCAGGAAATTGTTTTGGAAAAAATATACGGTTTAATTTTACTGCGTAATTATCAATCATAGAACAAATATTCATAATTACAGTTGTAGAGTTTAATTAGGTCTATCAGATGCTGCAATGATATTTCATATATCTCTAAAAGTTTTCGAGAAAAGGAGGAAATTGTTTTGGAAAAAATATACGGTTTAATTTTACTGCGTAATTATCAGTCATAGAACAAATATTCATAATTACAGTTGTAGAGTTTAATTAGGTTTATCAGATGCTGCAATGATATTTCCGATATCTCTAATAGCTTTTGAGAAAAAAAGGAAATTGTTTTGGAAAAAAATATACGGTTTAATTTTACTGCGTAATTATCAGTCATAGAACAAATATTCATAATTACAGTTGTAAAGTTTAATTAGGTCTATCAGATGCTGCAATGATAATTCCAATATCCCTAATAGCTTTCGAGAAAAGGAGGAAATTGTTTTGGAAAAAATATACGGTTTAATTTTACTGCGTAATTATTAGTCATATAACAAATATTCATAATTAAAGTTGTAGAGTTTAATTAGGTCTATCAGATGCTGCAATGATATTTCCAATATCTCTAATAGCTTTCGAGAATATGAGGAGGAAATTTATTTTTTCTAAAAAATATACGGTTTAATTTTACTGCGTAATTATTAGACATAGAATATATATTCATAATTACAGTTGTAGAGTTTAATTAGGTCTATCAGATGCTGCAATGATATTTAAAATATCTCTAATAGCTTTCGAGAAAAGGAGGAAATTGTTTTGGAAAAAATATACGGTTTAATTTTACTGCGTAATTATCAGTCATAGAACAAATATTCATAATTACAGTTGTAGAGTTTAATTAGGTTTATCAGATGCTGCAATGATATTTCCAATATCTCTAATAGCTTTCGAGAAAAGGAGGAAATTGTTTTGGATAAAATATACGGTTTAATACTACTGCGTAATTATCAGTCATAGAACAAATATTCATAATTATAGTCGTAGAGTTTAATTAGGTCTATCAGATGCTGCAATGCTATTTCCAATATCTCTAATAGCTTTCGAGAAAAGGAGGAAATTGTTTTGGAAAAAATATACGGTTTAATTTTACTGCGTAATTATCAGTCATGGAACAAATATTCGTAATTACAGTTGTAGAGTTTAATTAGGTTTATCAAATGCTGCAATGATATTTCCAATATCTCTAATAGCTTTCGAGAAAACGAGGAAATTGTTTTTGAAAAAATATACGGTTTAATTCTACTGCGTAATTATCAGTCATAGAACAAATATTCATAATTACAGTTGTAGAGTTTAATTAGGTCTATCAGATGCTGCAATGATATTTCCAATATCTCTAAGAGCTTTCAAGAATATGAGTTGGAAATTTATTTTTTGGAAAAAATATACGGTTTAATTTTACTGCGTAATTATTAGTCATAGAACAAATATTTCATAATTACAGTTGTAGAGTTTAATTAGGTCTATCAGATGCTGCAATGATAATTCCAATATCTCTAATAGCTTTCGAGAAAAGGAGGAAATTGTTTTTGAAAAAATATACGGTTTAATTTTACTGCGTAATTATCAGTCATAGAACAAATATTTATAATTACAGTTGTAGAGTTTAATTAGGTCTATCAGATGCTGCAATGATATTTCCAATATCTCTAATAGCTATCGAGAAAACGAGGAAATTGTTTTGGAAAAAATATACGGTTTAATTTTATTGCGTAATTATCGGTCATAGAACAAATATTCATAATTACAGTTGTAGAGTTTAATTAGATCTATCAGATGCTGCAATGATATTTCCAATATCTCTAATAGCTTTCGAGAAAAGGAGGAAATTGTTTTTGAAAAAATATACGGTTTAATTTTACGCGTAATTATCAGTCATAGAACAAATATTCATAATTACAGTTGTAGAGTTTAATTAGGTCTATCAGATGCTGCAATGATATTTCCAATATCTCTAATAGCTTTCGAGAATATGAGAAGGAAATGTATTTTTTGGAAAAAATATACGGTTTAATTTTACTGCGTAATTATTAGTCATAGAACAAATATTCATAATTAAAGTTGTAGAGTTTAATTAGGTCTATCAGATGCTGCAATGCTATTTCCAATATCTCTAATAGCTTTCGAGAAAAGGAGGAAACTGTTTTGGAAAAAATATACGGTTTAATTTTACTGCGTAATTATCAGTCATAGAACAAATATTCATAATTACAGTTGTAGAGTTTAATTAGGTCTATCAGATGCTGCAATGATATTTCCAATATCTCTAATAGCTTTCGAGAATATGAGGAGGAAATGTATTTTTTTGAAAAAATATACGGTTTAATTTTACTGCGTAATTATTAGTTATAGAAAAAATATTTCATAATTACAGTTGTAGAGTTTAATTAGGTCTATCAGATGCTGCAATGATATTTCCAATATCTCTAATAGCTTTCGAGAATATGAGTTGGAAATGTATTTTTTGGAAAAAATATACGGTTTAATTTTACTGCGTAATTATTAGTCATAGAACAAATATTCATAATTACAATTGTAGAATTTAATTATGTCTATCAGATGCTGCAATGATATTTCCAATATCTCTTATAGCTTTCGAGAATATGAGGAAATTATTTTGGAAAAAATATACGGTTTAATTTTACTGCGTAATTATCAGTCATAGAACAAATATTTATAATTACAGTTGTAGAGTTTAATAAGATCTATCAGATGCTGCAATGATATTTCTAATATCTCTAATAGCTTTCGAGAAAAGGAGGAAATTGTTTTGGAAACAATATACGGTTTAATTTTACTGCGTAATTATCAGTCATAGAACAAATATTCATAATTACAGTTGTAGAGTTTAATTAGGTATATCAGATGCTGCAATGATATTTCCAATATCTCTAATAGCTATCGAGAAAACGAGGAAATTGTTTGGGAAAAAATATACGGTGTAATTTTACTGCGTAATTATCAGTCATAGAACAAATATTCATAATTACAGTTGTAGAGTTTAATTAGGTCTATCAGATGCTGCAATGATATTTCCAATATCTCTAATAGCTATCGAAAAAACGAGGAAATTGTTTAGGAAAAAATATACGCTTTAATTTTATTGCGTAATTATCGGTCATAGAACAAATATTCATAATTACCGTTGTAGAGTTTAATTAGGCCTATCAAATGCTGCAATGATATTTCCAATATCTCTAATAGCTTTCGAGAAAAAGATTAAATTGTTTTGGAAAAAATATACGGTTTAATTTTTCTGCGTAATTATCAGTCATAGAACAAATATTCATAATTACAGTTGTAGAGTTTAATTAGGTCTATCAGATGCTGCAATGATATTTCCAATATCTCTAATAGCTATCGAGAAAACGAGGAAATTGTTTGGGAAAAAATATACGCTTTAATTTTATTGCGTAATTATCGGTCATAGAACAAATATTCATAATTACAGTTGTAGAGTTTAATTAGGTCTATCAGATGCTGCAATGATATTTCCAATATCTCTAATAGCTATCGAGAAAACGAGGAAATTGTTTTGGAAAAAATATACGGTTTAATTTTATTGCGTAATTATCGGTCATAGAACAAATATTCATAATTACAGTTGTAGAGTTTAATTAGGTCTATCAGATGCTGCAATGATATTTCCAATATCTCTAATAGCTTTCGAGAAAAGGAGGAAATTATTTTGGAAAAAATATACGGTTTAATTTTATTGCGTAATTATCGGTCATAGAACAAATATTCATAATTACAGATGTAGAGTTTAATTAGGTCTATAATTACAGATGTAGAGTTTAATCAGGTCTATCAGATGCTGCAATGATATTTCCAATATCTCTAATAGCTATCGAGAAAACGAGGAAATTGTTTGGGAAAAAATATACGGTGTAATTTTACTGCGTAATTATCAGTCATAGAACAAATATTCATAATTACAGTTGTAGAGTTTAATTAGGTCTATCAGATGCTGCAATGATATTTCCAATATCTCTAATAGCTATCGAAAAAACGAGGAGATTGTTTAGGAAAAAATATACGCTTTAATTTTATTGCGTAATTATCGGTCATAGAACAAATATTCATAATTACAGTTGTAGAGTTTAATTAGGTCTATCAGATGCTGCAATGATATTTCCAATATCTCTAATAGCTTTCGAGAAAAGGAGGAAATTATTTTGGAAAAAATATACGGTTTAATTTTATTGCGTAATTATCGGTCATAGAACAAATATTCATAATTACCGTTGTAGAGTTTAATTAGGCCTATCAAATGCTGCAATGATATTTCCAATATCTCTAATAGCTTTCGAGAAAAAGATTAAATTGTTTTGGAAAAAATATACGGTTTAATTTTTCTGCGTAATTATCAGTCATAGAACAAATATTCATAATTACAGTTGTAGAGTTTAATTAGGTCTATCAGATGCTGCAATGATATTTCCAATATCTCTAATAGCTATCGAGAAAACGAGGAAATTGTTTGGGAAAAAATATACGCTTTAATTTTATTGCGTAATTATCGGTCATAGAACAAATATTCATAATTACAGTTGTAGAGTTTAATTAGGTCTATCAGATGCTGCAATGATATTTCCAATATCTCTAATAGCTATCGAGAAAACGAGGAAATTGTTTTGGAAAAAATATACGGTTTAATTTTATTGCGTAATTATCGGTCATAGAACAAATATTCATAATTACAGTTGTAGAGTTTAATTAGGTCTATCAGATGCTGCAATGATATTTCCAATATCTCTAATAGCTTTCGAGAAAAGGAGGAAATTATTTTGGAAAAAATATACGGTTTAATTTTATTGCGTAATTATCGGTCATAGAACAAATATTCATAATTACAGATGTAGAGTTTAATTAGGTCTATAATTACAGATGTAGAGTTTAATCAGGTCTATCAGATGCTGCAATGATATTTCCAATATCTCTAATAGCTATCGAGAAAACGAGGAAATTGTTTGGGAAAAAATATACGGTGTAATTTTACTGCGTAATTATCAGTCATAGAACAAATATTCATAATTACAGTTGTAGAGTTTAATTAGGTCTATCAGATGCTGCAATGATATTTCCAATATCTCTAATAGCTATCGAAAAAACGAGGAGATTGTTTAGGAAAAAATATACGCTTTAATTTTATTGCGTAATTATCGGTCATAGAACAAATATTCATAATTACAGTTGTAGAGTTTAATTAGGTCTATCAGATGCTGCAATGATATTTCCAATATCTCTAATAGCTTTCGAGAAAAGGAGGAAATTATTTTGGAAAAAATATACGGTTTAATTTTATTGCGTAATTATCGGTCATAGAACAAATATTCATAATTACCGTTGTAGAGTTTAATTAGGCCTATCAAATGCTGCAATGATATTTCCAATATCTCTAATAGCTTTCGAGAAAAAGATTAAATTGTTTTGGAAAAAATATACGGTTTAATTTTTCTGCGTAATTATCAGTCATAGAACAAATATTCATAATTACAGTTGTAGAGTTTAATTAGGTCTATCAGATGCTGCAATGATATTTCCAATATCTCTAATAGCTATCGAGAAAACGAGGAAATTGTTTGGGAAAAAATATACGCTTTAATTTTATTGCGTAATTATCGGTCATAGGACAAATATTCATAATTACAGTTGTAGAGTTTAATTAGGTCTATCAGATGCTGCAATGATATTTCCAATATCTCTAATAGCTTTCGAGAAAAAGATTAAATTGTTTTGGAAAAAATATACGGTTTAATTTTTCTGCGTAATTATCAGTCATAGAACAAATATTCATAATTACAGTTGTAGAGTTTAATTAGGTCTATCAGATGCTGCAATGATATTTCCAATATCTCTAATAGCTATCGAGAAAACGAGGAAATTGTTTGGGAAAAAATATACGCTTTAATTTTATTGCGTAATTATCGGTCATAGAACAAATATTCATAATTACAGTTGTAGAGTTTAATTAGGTCTATCAGATGCTGCAATGATATTTCCAATATCTCTAATAGCTTTCGAGAAAAAGATTAAATTGTTTTGGAAAAAATATACGGTTTAATTTTTCTGCGTAATTATCAGTCATAGAACAAATATTCATAATTTCAGTTGTAGAGTTTAATTAGGTCTATCAGATGCTGCAATGATATTTCCAATATCTCTAATAGCTATCGAGAAAACGAGGAAATTGTTTGGGAAAAAATATACGCTTTAATTTTATTGCGTAATTATCGGTCATAGAACAAATATTCATAATTACAGTTGTAGAGTTTAATTAGGTCTATCAGATGCTGCAATGATATTTCCAATATCTCTAATAGCTATCGAAAAAACGAGGAAATTGTTTTGGAAAAAATATACGGTTTAATTTTATTGCGTAATTATCGGTCATAGAACAAATATTCATAATTACAGTTGTAGAGTTTAATTAGGTCTATCAGATGCTGCAATGATATTTCCAATATCTCTAATAGCTTTCGAGAAAAGGAGGAAATTATTTTGGAAAAAATATACGGTTTAATTTTATTGCGTAATTATCGGTCATAGAACAAATATTCATAATTACAGATGTAGAGTTTAATTAGGTCTATAATTACAGATGTAGAGTTTAATCAGGTCTATCAGATGCTGCAATGATATTTCCAATATCTCTAATAGCTATCGAGAAAACGAGGAAATTGTTTGGGAAAAAATGTACGGTTTAATTTTACTGCGTAATTATCAGTCATAGAACAAATATTCATAATTACAGTTGTAGAGTTTAATTAGCTCTATCAGATGCTGCAATGATATTTCCAATATCTCTAATAGCTATCGAAAAAACGAGGAAATTGTTTAGGAAAAAATATACGCTTTAATTTTATTGCGTAATTATCGGTCATAGAACAAATATTCATAATTACAGTTGTAGAGTTTAATTAGATCTATCAGATGCTGCAATGATATTTCCAATATCTCTAATAGCTTTCGAGAAAAGGAGGAAATTATTTTGGAAAAAATATACGGTTTAATTTTATTGCGTAATTATCGGTCATAGAACAAATATTCATAATTACCGTTGTAGAGTTTAATTAGGCCTATTAAATGCTGCAATGATATTTCCAATATCTCTAATAGCTTTCGAGAAAAAGATTAAATTGTTTTGGAAAAAATATACGGTTTAATTTTTCTGCGTAATTATCAGTCATAGAACAAATATTCATAATTACAGTTGTAGAGTTTAATTAGGTCTATCAGATGCTGCAATGATATTTCCAATATCTCTAATAGCTATCGAGAAAACGAGGAAATTGTTTGGGAAAAAATATACGCTTTAATTTTATTGCGTAATTATCGGTCATAGAACAAATATTCATAATTACAGTTGTAGAGTTTAATTAGGTCTATCAGATGCTGCAATGATATTTCCAATATCTCTAATAGCTATCGAGAAAACGAGGAAATTGTTTGGGAAAAAATATACGGTTTAATTTTATTGCGTAATTATCGGTCATAGAACAAATATTCATAATTACCGTTGTAGAGTTTAATTAGGCCTATTAAATGCTGCAATGATATTTCCAATATCTCTAATAGCTTTCGAGAAAAAGATTAAATTGTTTTGGAAAAAATATACGGTTTAATTTTTCTGCGTAATTATCAGTCATAGAACAAATATTCATAATTACAGTTGTAGAGTTTAATTAGGTCTATCAGATGCTGCAATGATATTTCCAATATCTCTAATAGCTATCGAGAAAACGAGGAAATTGTTTGGGAAAAAATATACGCTTTAATTTTATTGCGTAATTATCGGTCATAGAACAAATATTCATAATTACAGTTGTAGAGTTTAATTAGGTCTATATGATGCTGCAATGATATTTCCAATATCTCTAATAGCTTTCGAGAAAAGGAGGAAATTATTTTGGAAAAAATATACGGTTTAATTTTATTGCGTAATTATCGGTCATAGAACAAATATGCGTAATTATCGGTCATAGAACAAATATTCATAATTACAGTTGTAGAGTTTAATTAGGTCTATCAGATGCTGCAATGATATTTCCAATATCTCTAATAGCTTTCGAGAATATGAGGAGGAAATGTATTTTTAGGAAAAAATATACGGTTTAATTTTACTGCGTAATTATTAGTCATATAACAAATATTCATAATTACAGTTGTAGAGTTTAATTAGGTCTATCAAATGCTGCAATGATATTTCCAATATCTCTAATAGCTTTCGAGAATATGAGTTGGAAATGTATTTTTTGGAAAAAATATACGGTTTAATTTTACTGCGTAATTATTAGTCATAGAACAAATATTTCATAATTACAGTTGTAGAGTTTAATTAGGTCTATCAGATGCTGCAATGATAATTCCAATATCTCTAATAGCTTTCGAGAAAAGGAGGAAATTGTTTTGGAAAAAATATACGGTTTAATTTTACTGCGTAATTATCAGTCATAGACCAAATATTCATAATGACAGTTGTAGAGTTGATTAGGTCTATCAGATGCTGCAATGATATTTCCAATATCTCTAATAGCTTTCGAGAAAAGGAGGAAATTGTTTTGGAAAAAATATACGGTTTAATTTTACTGCGTAATTATCAGTCATAGAACAAATATTCATAATTACAGTTGTAGAGTTTAATTAGGTCTATCAGATGCTGCAATGATATTTCCAATATCTCTAAAAGCTTTCGAGAAAAGGAGGAAATTGTATTGGAAAAAATATACGGTTTAATTTTACTGCGTAATTATCAGTCATAGAACAAAAATTCATAATTACAGTTGTAGAGTTTAATTAGGTCTATCAGATGCTGCAATGATATTTCCAATATCTCTAATAGCTTTCGAGAATATGAGTTGGAAATGTATTTTTTGGAAAAAATATACGGTTTAATTTTACTGCGTAATTATTAGTCATAGAACAAATATTTCATAATTACAGTTGTAGAGTTTAATTAGGTCTATCAGATGCTGCAATGATAATTCGAATATCTCTAATAGCCTTCGAGAAAAGCAGGAAATTGTTTTGGAAAAAATATACGGTTTAATTTTACTTCGTAATTATCAGTCATAGAACAAATATTCGTAATTACCGTTGTAGAGTTTAATTAGGTCTATCAGATGCTGCAATGATATTTCCAATATCTCTAATAGCTTTCGAGAAAAGGAGGAAATTGTTATGGAAAAAATATACGGTTTAATTTTACTGCGTAATTATCAGTCATAGAACAAATATTCATAATTACAGTTGCAGATTTTAATTAGGTCTATCAGATGCTGCAATGATATTTCCAATATCTCTAATAGCTTTCGAGAAAAGGAGGAAATTGTTTTGGAAAAAATATACGGTTTAATTTTACTGCGTAATTATCAGTCATAGAACAAATATTCATAATTACAGTTGTAGATTTTAATTAGGTCTATCAGATGCTGCAATGATATTTTCAATATCTCTAATAGCTTTCGAGAAAAGAAGGAAATTGTTTTGGAAAAAATATACGGTTTAATTTTACTGCGTAATTATCAGTCATAGAACAAATATTCATAATTGCAGTTGTAGAGTTTAATTAGGTCTATCAGATGCTGCAATGATATTTCCAATATCTTTAATAGCTTTCGAGAAAAGGAGGAAATTGTTTTGGAAAAAATATACGGTTTAATTCTACTGCGTAATTATCAGTCATAGAAGAAATATTCATAATTGCAGTTGTAGAGTTTAATTAGGTCTATCAAATGTTGCAATGATATTTCCAATACCTCTAATAGCTTTCAAGAAAATGAGGAGGAAATGTAATTTTAGGAAAAAATATACGGTTTAATTTTACTGCGTAATTATTTGTCATAAAACAAATATTCATAATTACAGTTGTAGAGTTTAATTAGGTCTATCAGATGCTGCAATGATATTTCCAATATCTCTAATAGCTTTCGAGAATATGAGGAGGAAATGTATTTTTTTGAAAAAATATACGGTTTAATTTTACTGCGTAATTATTAGTCATAGAACAAAAATTCATAATTACAGTTGTAGAGTTTAATTAGGTCTATCAGATGCTGCAATGATATTTCCAATATCTCTAATAGCTTTCGAGAAAAGGAGGAAATTGTTTTGGAAAAAATATACGGTTTAATTTTACTGCGTAATTGTCAGTCATAGAAAAAATATTCATAATTACAGTTGTATATTTTAATTAGGTCTATCAGATGCTGCAATGATATTTCCAATATCTCTAATAGCTTTCGAGAAAAGGAGGAAATTGTTTTGGAAAAAATATACGGTTTAATTTTACTGCGTAATTATCAGTCATAGAACAAATATTCATAATTACAGTTGTAGAGTTTAATTAGGTCTATCAGATGCTGCAATGATATTTCTAATACCTCTAATAGCTTTCGAGAAAAGGAGGAAATTGTTTTGGAAAAAATATACGGTTTAATTTTACTGCGTAATTATCAGTGATAGAAAAAATATTCATAATTACAGTAATAGAGTTTAATTAGGTCTATCAGATGCTGCAATGATATTTCCAATATCTCTAATAGCTTTCAAGAAAATGAGGAGGAAATGTAATTTTAGGAAAAAATATACGGTTTAATTTTACTGCGTAATTATTAGTCATAAAACAAATATTCATAATTACAGTTGTAGAGTTTAATTAGGTCTATCAGATGCTGCAATGATATTTCCAATATTTCTAATAGCTTTCGAGAATATGAGGAGGAAATGTATTTTTTGGAAAAAATATACGGTTTAATTTTACAGCGTAATTATTAGTCATTGAATAAATATTTCATAATTACAGTTGTAGAGTTTAATTAGGTCTATCAGATGCTGCAATGATAATTCAAATATCTCTAATAGCTTTCGAGAAAAGGAGGAAATTGTTTTGGAAAAAATATACTGTTTAATTTTACTGCGTAATTATCAGTCATAGAACAAATATTCATAATTAAAGTTGTAGAGTTTAATTAGGTCTATCAGATGCTGCAATGATATTTCCAATATCTCTAAAAGCTTTCGAGAAAAGGAGGAAATTGTTTTGGAAAAAATATACGGTTTAATTTTACTGCGTAATTATCAGTCATAGAACAAATATTCATAATTACAGTTGTAGAGTTTAATTAGGTCTATCAGATGCTGCAATGATATTTCCAATATCTCTAATAGCTTTCGAGAATATGAGTTGGAAATGTATTTTTTGGAAAAAATATACGGTTTAATTTTACTGCGTAATTATTAGTCATAGAAAAAATATTTCATAATTACAGTTGTAGAGTTTAATTAGGTTTATCAGATGCTGCAATGATATTTTCAATATCTCTAATAGCTTTCGATAATATGAGTTGGAAACGTATTTTTTGGAAAAAATATACGGTTTAATTTTACTGCGTAATTATTAGTCATAGAACAAATATTCATAATTACAGTTGTAGAGTTTCATTAGGTCTATCAGATGCTGCAATGATATTTCCAATATCTCTAATAGCTTTCGAGAATATGAGGAGGAAATGTATTTTTTGGAAAAAATATATGGTTTAATTTTACTGCGTAATTATTAGTCATAAAACAAATATTCATAATTACAGTTGTAGAGTTTAATTAGGTCTATCAGATGCTGCAATGATATTTCCAATATCTCTAGTAGCTTTCGAGAAAAGGAGGAAATTGTTTTGGAAAAAATATACGGTTTAATTTTACTGCGTAATTATCAGTCATAGAACAAATATTCATAATTACAGTTGTAGAGTTTAATTAGGTCTATCAGATGCTGCAATGATAATTTCAATATCCCTAATAGCTTTCGAGAAAAGGAGGAAATTGTTTTGGAAAAAATATACGGTTTAATTTTACTGCGTAATTATTAGTCATATAACAAATATTCATAATTACAGATGTAGAGTTTAATTAGGTCTCTCAGATGCTGCAATGATATTTCCAATATCTCTAATAGCTTTCGAGAATATGAGTTGGAAATGTATTTTTTGGAAAAAATATACGGTTTAATTTTACTGCATAATTATTAGTCATAGAAAAAATATTTCATAACTACAGTTGTAGAGTTTAATTAGGTCTATCAGATGCTCCAATGATATTTCCAATATCTCTAATAGCTTTCGAGAAGAGATGGAAATTGTTTTGGAAAAAATATACGGTTTAATTTTACTGCGTAATTATCAGTCATAGAACAAATATTCATAATTACAGTTGTAGAGTTTAATTAGGTCTATCAGATGCTGCAATGATATTTCCAATATCCCTAATAGCTTTCGAGAAAAGGAGGAAATTGTTTTGGAAAAAATATACGGTTTAATTTTACTGCGTAATTATTAGTCATATAACAAATATTCATAATTACAGTTGTAGAGTTTAATTAGGTCTATCAGATGCTGCAATGATATTTCCAATACCTCTAATAGCTTTCGAGAATATGAGGAGGAAATGTATTTTTTAGAAAAAAATATACGGTTTAATTTTACTGCGTAATTATTGGTCATAGAATATATATTCATAATTACAGTTGTAGAGTTTAATTAGGTCTATCAGATGCTGCAATGATATTTCCAATATCTCTAATAGCTTTCGAGAAAAGGAGGACATTATTTTGGAAAAAAATATACGGTTTAATTTTACTGCGTAATTATCAGTCATAGAACAAATATTCATAATTACAGTTGTAGAGTTTAATTAGGTTTATCAGATGCTGCAATGATATTTCCAATATCTATAATTGCTTTAGAGAAAAGGAGGAAATTGTTTTGGAAAAAATATACGGTTTAATTTTACTGCGTAATTATCAGTCATAGAACAAATATTCATAATTACAGTTGTAGAGTTTAATTAGGTCTACCAGATGGTGCAATGATATTTCCAATATCTCTAATAGCTTTCGAGAATATGAGTTGGAAATGTATTTTTTTGAAAAAAGATACGGTTTAATTTTACTGCGTAATTATCAGTCATAGAACAAATATTCATAATTACAGTTGTAGAGTTTAATTAGGTCTATCAGATGCTGCAATGATATTTCCAATATCTCTAAAAGCTTTCGCCAATATCTCTAATAGGCTGTCGAGAAAACGAGGAAATTGTTTTGAAAAAATATACGGTTTAAGTTTTATTGCGTAATTATCGGTACATAGAACAAATATTCATAATTACAGTTGTAGATGTTTAATTAGGTCTATCAGATGCTGCAATGATATTATCCAATATCTCTAATAGCTTTCGAGAATATGAGGGAGGAAATGTATTTTTAGAAAAATTATACGGTTTAATTTTTACTGCGTATTAATTAGTCATATAACATAATATTCATAATTACAGTTGTATGAGTTTAATTAGGTCCTATCAAATGCTGCAATGATATTTCCAATATCTCTAATGAGCTTTCGAGAAATATGAGTTGGAAATGGTATTTTTGTGGAAAAATTATACGGTTTAATTTATACTGCGTAATTAATTAGTCATAGAACAAATATTTCCATAATTCACAGTTGTAGAGTTTAATTAGGTCTATCAGATGCTGCAAATGATAATTCCTCAATATCTCTAATAGCTTTCGAGAAAAGGTGAGAAATTGTTTTGGAGAAAAAATATACGGTTATTAATTTTAACCTGCGTTAATTATCAGTCATAGACCAAATATTCATAATGACAGTTGTAGAGTTGATTAGGTCTATCAGATTGCTGCAAATGATATTTCCAATATCTCTAATAGCTTTCGAGAAAAGGAGGAAATTGTTTTGGAAAAAAATATACGGTTTAATTTTTACTGCGTAAATTATCAGTCATAGAACAAATATTCATAATTACAGTTGTTAGAGTTTAATTATGTCTATCAGATGCTGCAATGATATTTACCAATATCTCTAAAAAGCTTTCGTGAGAAAAGGAGGAAATTAGTTTTGGAAAAAAATATACGGTTTAATTTTTACTGCGTAATTATCAGTCATAGAACAAAAATTCATAATTACAGTTGTAGAGTTTAATTAGGTCTAATCAGATAGCTGCAATGTATATTTCCAATATCTCTAATAGCTTTCAGAGAAATATGAGTTGGAAAATGTATTTGTTTGTGAAAAAACATATACGGTTTGTAATTTTACTGCGGTAATTATTAGTCATAGAACAAATATTTCATAATTACAGTTGTAGAGTTTTAATTAGGTCTATCAGATGCTTGCAATGATAATTCGAATATCTCTAATAGCCTCCTTCGAGAAAAGGCAGTTGAAATTGTTTTTTGGAAAAAAATATACGGTTTTAATTTTACTTCGTAATTATCAGTCCATAGAACAAATATTCGTAATTACAGTTGTAGAGTTTAATTAGGTTCTATCAGATGCTGCAATGATATTTCCAATATCTCTAATAGCTTTCAGAGAAAAGGAAGGAAATTGTTATGGAAAAAAGATACGGTTTAATTTTACTTCGTAATTATCAGTCATAGAACAAATATTCAGTAATTACAGTTGCAGATTTTAATTAGGTCTATCAGATGCTGCAATGATATTTCCAATATCTCTAATAGCTTTCCGAGAAAAGGAGGAAATTGTTTTGGAAAAAATATACGGTTTAATTTTACTGCGTAATTATCAGTCATAGAACAAATATTCATAATTACAGTTGTTGTATTATTAATTAGGTCTATCAGATGCTGCAATGATATTTCGAATATCTCTAATGAGCTTTCGAGAGAAAGGAAGGAAATTGTTCATTTGGAAAAAATATACGGTTTAATTTTACTGCGTAATTATCAGTCATAGAACAAATATTCATAATTGCAGTTGTAGATGTTTAATTACGTCTATCAGATGCTGCAATTGATATTTCCAATATCTTTAATAGCTTTCGAGAAAAGGAGGAAATTGTTTTGGAAAAAATATACGGTTTAATTTCTACTGACGTAATTATCAGTCATAGAAGAAATATTCATAATTGCAGTTGTAGAGTTTAATTAGGTCTATCATATGTTGCAATTGATATTTCCAATACCTCTAATAGCTTTCAAGAAAATGAGGAGGAAATTGTATTTTAGGGAAAAAAATATACGGTTTTAATTTTACTGCGTAATTATTTGTCATAAAAACATATTCATAATTACTGTTGTAGAGTTTAATTAGGTCTATCAGATGCGTGCAATGATATTTCCAATATCTCTAATAGCTTTCGAGAATATGAGGAGGAAATGTTTTTTTTTGAAAAAAATATACGGTTTAATTTACTGCGTAATTATTAGTCATAGAACCAAAAATTCATAATTACAGTTTGTAGAGTTTAATTAGGTCTATCAGATGCTTGCAATGATATTTCCAATATCTCTAATAAGCTTCGAGAATATGAGTTGGGAAATGTATTTTTTTGAAAAAATATACGGTTTAATTTACTGAGCGTAATTATTAGTCATAGAACAAATATTTCATAATTAACAGTTGATAGAGTTTAATTAGGTCTATCAGATTGCTGCAATGATATTTCCAATATCTCTAATAGCTTTTGAGAAAAAAAAGGAAATTGTTTTGGAAAAAAATATACGGTTTAATTTTACTGTCGTAATTATCAGTCATAGAATAAATATTTCATAATTACAGTTGTAGAGTTTAATTAGGTCTATCAGATGCTGCAATTGATATTTCCGTATATCTATAATAGCTTTCGAAAAAAAAAGGAAATTGTTTTGGAAAATAGATATACGGTTTAATTTTACTGCGTAATTATCAGTCATAGAACAAATATTCATAATTACAGTTGTAGAGTTTATTTAGGGTCTATCAGATGCTGCAATGATAATTCCAATATCCCTAATAGCTTTCGAGGAAAATTAGGAAATTGTTTTTGGAAAAAATATACGGTTTAATTTTACTGCGTAATTATTAGTCATATAACAAATATTCATAATTACAGTTGTAGAGTTTAATTAGGTCTATCAGATGCTGCAATGATATTTCCAATACTCTCTAATAGCTTTCTCAGGAATATGAGGGAGGTAAATGTATTTTTTCGAAAAAATATACGGGTTTAAAACATTTTTACTGCGTAATTATTAGTCATAGAATAGATATTCATAATTACAGTTGTAGAGTTTAATTAGGTCTATCAGATGCTGCAATGATATTTCCATTATCTCTAATAGCTTTCGAGAAAAGGAGGAAAATTGTTTTGGAAAAAATATACGGTTTAATTTTAACTGCGTAATTATCAGTCAATAGAACAAATATTCATAATTACAGTTGTAGAGTTTAATTAGGTTTATCAGATGCTGGAATGATATTTCCAATATCTCTAATAGCTTTCGAGAAAAGAGAGGAAATTGTTTTGGAAAAAAATATACGTGTTTAATACTACTGCGTAATTATCAGCCATAGAACAAATATTCATAATTATAGTTGTAGAGTTTAATTAGGTCTATCAGATGCTGCAATGATATTTCCAATATCTCTAATAGCTTTTCGAGAAAATTAGGAAATTGTTTTGGAAAAAATATACGGTTTAATTTACTGCTGTAATTATCAGTCATAGAACAAATATTCGTAATTACAGTTTGTAGAGTTTAATTAGGTTTATCAGATGCTGCAATGATTTTTCCAATATCTCTAATAGCTTTCGAGAAAAAAAAAATTGTTTTGGAAAAAATATACGGTTTTAATTTTACTGCGTAATTATTCAGTCATAGAACAAATATTCCATAATTACAGTTGTAGAGTTAATTAGGGTCTATCAGATTGCTGCAATGATATTTCCAATATCCTAATATCTTTCGAGGAAAAGGAGGAAATTGTTTTGGAAAAAATATACGGTTTAATTTTACTGCGTAATTATTAGTCATATAACAAATATTCATAATTACAGTTGTAGAGTTTAATTAGGTCTATCAGATGCTGCAATGATATTTCCAATATCTCTAATAGCTTTCGAGAATATGAGGAGGAAATGTATTTTTTGGAAAAAATATACGGTTTAATTTTACTGCGTAATTATTAATCATAGAACAAATATTCATAATTACAGTTATAGAGTTTAATTAGGCCTATCAGATGCTCCAATGATATTTCCAATATCTCTAATAGCTTTCGAGAAAAGGAGGAAATTGTTTTGGAAAAAATATACGGTTTAATTTTACTGCGTAATTATCCGTCATAGAACAAATATTTATAATTACAGTTATAGAGTTTAATTAGGTCTATCAGATGCTGCAATGATATTTCCAATATCTCTAATAGCTTTCGAGAAAAGGAGGAAATTGTTTTGGAAAAAATATACGGTTTAATTTTACTGCGTAATTATCAGTCATAGAACAAATATTCGTAATTACAGTTATAGAGTTTAATTAGGTTTATCAGATGCTGCAATGATATTTCCAATATCTCTAATAGCTTTCGAGAAAAGGAGGAAATTGTTTTTGAAAAAATATACGGTTTAATTCTACTGCGTAATTATCAGTCATAGAACAAATATTCATAATTACAGTTGTAGAGTTTAATTAGGTCTATCAGATGCTGCAATGATATTTCCAATATCTCTAATAGCTTTCGAGAATATGAGGAGGAAATGTATTTTTAGGAAAAAATATACGGTTTAATTTTACTGCGTAATTATTAGTCATAGAACAAATATTCATAATTACAGTTGTAGAGTTTAATTAGGTCTATCAGATGCTGCAATGATATTTCCAATATCTCTAATAGCTTTCGAGAATATGAGTTGGAATTGTATTTTTTGGAAAAAATATACGGTTTAATAAGTTCATTTCTTCATATTATTTTTTTTTTTTAAGGTTAGCTAGAGGTTAGGTTAAGCGGAAAGTTTAAATATAATGTAAGAGATCTAAGCCGCCACCACCACCACAAGGAAGAAAGAAGTAAAACAATAAATGAAGGAAGGAAGGAAGGAAGGAAGGATTCAGTGAAGGTAGACTGAAACTTCCTCCTTCACCTCCTGTCGAGAATTAAAGTTAGAGGAAG
>JAXIVD010001975.1:0-12500 GCA_036785275.1 Cancer borealis | reverse complement strand
ACGTTTTTCTAATAAAATCCTTTCATATGTTTGGATACATTTCGTTCGGCCAATCAATTCGAAGGAAACAGAACCTACATGTACCAAGACGAAAAGAAAAATAAGAATTAATAAAACATGATATAAAATAGATCAACAATGATAACTTTTTTTTTTTTTTTTTTACAAATATACGAAGGGCTAGAACGAAAATTATGGATATGTTATTTTTACACGGAGGAGGGAGAGAAAAAAAAATAAAATAAAAAAATAAATAAAAAAAGGAAAAAGAAGAAAAAAAAAAAAGAAGTATTACAGCTTTGAGAAAAGATCAAGAATGTTTGGCAGGTCTTCGAAAAGGACCAGTCAGGATTACGGATAATGTTTTGCTCCGACTATTTCAAGGCGACGAAGAAAGAAACCTGCAGGCTGCTTTGTTATCAGACTGATCGATAATAGGGGCACACAACAACCCTCCTAGTTATTGATGTTAAAAAAAAAAAAAAGTTACGGAAGTCGACAATAGAGAAAAATGTGTGTGTGTGTGTGTGTGTGTGTGTGTGTGTGTGTGTGTGTGTGTGTGTGTGTGTGTGTGTGTGTGTGTGTGTGTGTGTGTGCGCGCGCGCGCGCCTTACCCCAATGGCTTGAAATACTCGCACACAAAATCTTATCTGTAATCCTACCTGGCTCTCTCGAGACCTGCCAAAACATTTTCGCTCTTTTCTCAAACTGTAATCATTCTTTTAACTTTTCTCTCTTTTTTTCCCGCCGAGGTCCGCCGAGTATAAACATATCTCCGTTTTCTTTTCTATTGGTGAAATTTAACAATACCAGCGTTTGAAGGGGAACTGTGTAACTGCATGGTCCTTTTTTTTGCCTTGCTTACGTTTTATTTCATTCGTTGTATCAAGCCTGTACTAAAAAAAATATCATGTATATGTACGTATGTTTTCTTTATATACATGTGTACGATATCTTTTTTTTTTTTATAAACTACCATCAAATTCTTACTTTTTTCACCTTTTTTTCTAGAATTTGTCTTTTGAGCGAGCGTAGTGAATTCCACTCGCTGGTCCTCTATTAAAAAGGTCAGAATCTTCCTGTCTTCACCAAGTCTTACCAAAATTGTCCAACCTCTCTTTTCTCCCACTTTTTTTTTTCTATCTTCATTTCACACAGTAATACATCTCTCTCTCTCTCTCTCTCTCTCTCTCTCTCTCTCTCTCTCTCTCTCTCTCTCTCTCTCTCTCTCTCTCTCTCTCTCTCGTTAAAGCTGAACTCTTTCCTCTGACCTTTGCTTGAATTCAACAATGGACCACTTTAATGTTTTCCCTTCGTCTTCCACTTCCTTCGACTTTGTAATCCAAGTGACAACACAATCTTCTAAAGGGATTTATTTTACCCTTTTCTTGCAATCTATTCCGTTGAAAGGTTTAGCATGGTACAGATTTCCTCTTCATTTCTTTAAAAACTAACCATGTTATAACTTTTTCTTAAGAGTAAATATCTACGGATGTAATCATCAGCCATCACTTAGTTATACTTTCAAAAACATGTTTACACTCAATCTGTCTCAAAGTGAATGACTACTGCTTCGGTTTTATAATATTTTTTTTCTTCTAAAGTTTTTAAGTTTATCTGGAGCTTCTAGGATATTATAAACTTCCTTTCTGTGACTGCTCCGTAAAGTGTTACGTGAAAGGTATTCAACTGTCTAGCGTCTGGCTTCGTTGTGTGAGTTTTTATTTTATCATTCTTTTCAAATGAGATCCAGTGAGACTTTTATCACCATGATGGACAAAACATTTTTTTTTTCTTCTTTTCAATCAGAGATACAATTTTCTAGTTTTCAAGTTAGCTTTGTATGATTATTTTCTTTCTCCAGTTTTCTGTCTGACCGTTCTGTTTCTACTATAGTATATACAGTTGATAATTTCTCCACAATATATCAATGAAGACGTCCCACGGGCTTCTAACGTATTCATTGCTCCATAAAACTTTTATATGTCCTTTTATCGGTGAACAAAACATCGAGTACTCAAACATATCGCAGATTTTAACATTTTGACATATCAATGAAACATGAAACACAGAACACCATCTGGTGGTTGGAGCTCGTGATGCTAGTGCTCTTGCTGGCCACTCTGTGCTTGATTGCTGCCGCTTGTTCAGGACCTTCATGAGTACCATCTGGACGCTTCCCCTTGGCTGCTTCATGATCCATTCTATATCCTCGCATCTCAGCACGGCTGGAAACCTTATTGACTTAACCTTCTTCCATGGCTAAGGATGGCATGGGCCGTATCCATACTGACGTGAATCAACTAAGTTGCAGAGTGAATAATTATTCAGAGCCCTTCTAGAGTGACACCGCTTACCCCGTCACGTACAGCGGCCCTGTCGGCAAATCCACTTATTCGGTGTGGAAGGACAGACTTCTGCATGGAGAGATCAGCTTGCCTCCTCAGCTTCATTGGATTCCATTCCACCTTTTTGATGTCTTAGTGGAGGACACTGAACAATAGTAATAGTAAAAAGCCGTAGTGACGACGGACGGCTAGGTCAGAGTCGGGCGCCAGGATGAAAGAATTGAAGATTCTTATATATTTTCCGAAACCAATCGCTCCGGGTATAATAGTAGCTGCTGTTATGAGCCAGAGCTAAGAGGAACCTGTGCCTGACATTATTATGTGGCTGGTGACACATTTTGACCAGCAAGCAGCCTGTCAGTGATTCAGCCTGAAGCACAGAGGCGTGAGGCACACCTTGTCTAGCTGGGTTCGGCGTGAAACTCACGTGATCATTAGTGCATCACTAAATCATTAATTCTTAATCCTCTCTAGCCCTATCCCCACTCCCCTCACCGTCCCCAACGCTCCACTCCCACAGCAGCCTTACCCTCCCATCTTCCCTTACTTCCTTCAATCCCGGCACGTATCTCCGCTCTTCCGTTAAATTCCTGCGGCGTGGCCTGCAGCGTGAGGACAAACACAGCCCCGCGCAGGGGTGGTGAGGATAACGTGGTGGCGGTGGTGGTGGTGGTGCTGAGGCGTGTCTCCGCATACCAAGCATGGCCAAGACCGCTGCTCACTGCCCACAGAATTATGTTGTCATCAGCGTCTGACTATAGTCACCGCCATAACCTTCAATGGCAAGTGTGGAGCATCTTGGGAAAGCTTACACGAATTGAGTCACTCCTGCCACACACACACACACACACACACACACACACACACACACATACACATACACATACACACACACACACACACACACACACACACACACACACATACATATACACACACACACGCACATGCACACACACACACACACACACACACACACACACACACACACACACACACACACACACACACACACACACACACACACACACAGATCTTGCTCAATAAGTTCATAAGAGGATTTTATTCAATTGTATTCATAAGTGAAAGAACAAGTGTGACCAAAAGCATCAATTTGATAAAATGTACCTTTTTTCCGAAGAGTTTTTACGGCTTTGCATTGTTTATTTAGATTCAGTTTAAAACTACGTAAAAAACTCCCACACGCAATGTGCACGTGTGGCAGAGGGTACCTTCCTCAGCACCTGCAACAGCCCCCCCTCTCCTGCTCCCATCGCCCACCTCGCTCTGTGCTCCACAAGTATGCACATGCCGCAGGGAGCCAGGGACGTCTGGTGCACTGACTGTCTCAAGATAAGAAAGGCGCTGTACCCGCCCCGCCGCGAGCACCGTCCCCGCGCCACCGGAGCAGCTGGTTGGTGGTGGCGACCGCAGCTCACATGTGGCTCAGACGCGTGGCCGCCGGAGTGCCGGGAAGGCCGTCATCCCCTTGCCGCTCACGCCGCCCAACATTCTCCGCTCAGTTCGGACGCACCACTTCACAGGCGTCCCTCGGCCAGCCATTGCAGCTTGAGCACTCATTCATGTAGTCCAGTTCAGTGACTGCTGCTAATGACAACAAGTGTCTGAACCACCAAAGATAAGGAACAACAGTACGTTCATTCATGAGTGCCCGTGTGGGTTCATTCATGACTGGGGTTGTAGTACGCGCGAGTGTGTCTACAGCTGGAAGGAATCTACAAAAACCGGCATCCCTACAAGCCGAGCGGCGCCTCTCCGCTTCACAGAGGGACAGAACACTAGAAAGGAAACCACAGCAAGTGTTACTTGAGGTCGTTCAAGAGTGAAGTTGAGCGGTAGAGGTGCACTACAGCTCACCAGCATGGTATATCAAATCTTCAGGGAACTGCGGGTCCAGCGACGATACACTGAACTGAGGGACCACGAGGTACTGCCAGAGAAGGTAAGTCGCTCTAATTGTGCTTTTCATGTTTGTCTTGTGTCCCGCTCACACGCGACCTGCCCTCCCACATTACATGGCACTTCCGGTAATCACTCCCTGACGCAAAAACAAATGACGACGACCTTCCTGCGTGCCCACACTAAGCAGCCCTACCACCCACACCAGGCAGCCCCCCTCACCCACGCCAGGCAGCCTCCCCCCCAACTCCACCCCAGGCATCCCCCCACCCACACCAAGCAGCCCCAGCCCCATACCCACACTAGGCAGCCCCGAACCCACACCTGCTCTTCCCCGCTGCTTAATTATTCCCAACCATAACGCCATCCGGAGCCTTGGACTGAACGCCGAGCTGCAAAACGTCCACAGTAACTTAATTAACAAACCAGACTTCCCTTGCATAAACATCCTTTTTTCAAGCTTTAAAAAAAATGTTCAGTAATTTCTATAACACCCACAGTCCTACGTCAGCTTATCTTCCTTATCGCTCGTAAACTCTTATCTCTAACTACGTGCGCTTCCGCTGAAGGCTCACTCACTTTCATTAATCTTCCTTCATGCGGAAACACCCCGTCGACAAGGATTAACGTCATTAGTCCTCTCAGCACATCGTTCAAGGAGACGCGAAACTTTCTTGTTCTTACAACGACTGTAATTAAGCAGAGTGACGCGGTGTGTAGAGTTGTATTCAGCAAAGACGTAAAGATTAAGAATGATGCCTCACTCTCCCCTTTGCTAACAGTCTAGGATGAGACCAATTACTCCATTTGCCTCATTGTGTACATTCATACATTGGTGTCAAGGGCCGCATTAAGTGTTGCTGCTGCCACGGTCCCATGTCCCCCTCGCACACTAGACTCACACGCCCACGACGCCTAAGTGTGTGCACAACCGCATCGCTCAGGTCTCGTTCTGTTTGCTGCTTTACATTTGTCAACATTAAATTGCACTTACCATTTGTCTTGCCGCACCCAGCACGGTGAGTCCACATAGCCACCCTCCTCACTAAGCGAAAGAGACGTGACACTGAGGCGGATCACGAACACGGGGAGTAGCAACAGAGGACAGACAGCATCACACTCCTGCCTGTTTCCCACGCCCACGGTCATCTAGTGTGCCTGTGAATAGAGTAATTTTTATGAGACTCCGTTTTTTACATAGTTATTTCAATTGGCACCATTTTTCTCTCTCTCTTTTTGTTTTAGGGTTCGGTTCGTCCATTTAGTCTGATTGAGCGTTCCGATATACGGTAGGAAAAATATTCAAATGTGATAACGATCCCATTACTTCATATATCATTCGGGCATCCAATTAGTATAAAGCATCGCCCGCCAGATAAAGCCCATAACGCTCAGCATGTCACGCCTGTCGATGAGTAGTGGTAGAGGTGTTATAGTGGTGATGGTGGTGGTGAGCCGCGTAGGGCTTCCTCATCGCTGCTCACCGCCACTCACGCACCGCACATTCCACTACGCCAAAGAATTTCAGTCATGCAGCTCAACCATCTTAACTGCATGCTTAAAGGAACGAGAAGTGAACACAGTAACAATAGCAACAAAACGGACTTCTGGTATACAGCCTGGCCATGAAGGGTTTTTATAACAGCCATTTAGGAATATGATGAAAGAAACCAACCTCTTTCGTTCTCATTTCTTCCTTTATCCCTCTCTCTCCTGCCTCGGTCCGCTGGAAATATACGTGTTCCCTGAAGGGGCTCTGGTCGAAGAAATGTCACAACTATTCTTGGGTCTACGTTGTCAACAATGTGGCAATACGTTTTTTTTATATTATATTTTTATTTCTATATATTCTGTCGCTTTGATGTAAATATAGGTTTAGTGAGTTTAATATATTGTTTATGAAACGGTTGTGTTAGATAGAGATCATGGTACTGTATTATTGTGAATCAGGTAGGTTCTCTCTCTCTCTCTCTCTCTCTCTCTCTCTCTCTCTCTCTCTCTCTCTCTCTCTCTCTCTCTCTCTCTCTCTCTCTCTCTCTCTCTCTCTCTCTCTCTCTCATCACTATCCAGTAAGTTTGGAGCTATTATTACTGAACAACAGCCGTGAGAACCTCTTATCGCGCACACACACACACGCACACACACACACACACACACACACACACACACACACACACACACACACACACACACACACACACACCCACTCACACACACACACACACACACACACACACACACACTCACACACACACACGTACCATTCCTAACATACGGGTAAGATAAACAGACCCACATGATGGGCTTTTAGTAAGACTTCTCGAACACAACTCCTAGTACTGCTGACAGCATCCCCATCCCACCCCCAACCTGCCTCCTGCCGTCCATACCACCCCACACCACCCCACGTTGTTCCTAATGTTCCTGCTGCTGCTGCTGCTGTTGTTGTTGTTGTTGTTGTCGCTGCCGTTCTGAAATACAGCGCTGGTTGATTTTTTTTTACTTTCAATTTTTTTCTTTTCCAATGTTTTGATAGTTTTACTGCCGAATTACCAAATTACTTCTGTCGAGAGTATGGATTGACTCAGTTGGGGTGGTGGTGTTTTTTTTTTAATATCGAGGCAATATTAGTTCATCAAGAGGAAGCTGAGAACAGGATGGACGTGAAGCTTCATTCTGATGTAAGCCGAGTGAGTGGTGTGCGTGCGTGCGTGCGTGCGTGCGTGCGTTGGTTCACTTCTGTCTGTCCCGACCCTCGTCTCCTCGACATGGCTTTATGAAGTGTTGCTCCGCTCTTGTTACTCGTGTTTCATCATGTTACTTCCTGCTTCCGCTGCTGCTGCTGCTGCTGCTGCTGCTGCTGTTGTGTGTGTGTGTGTGTGTGTGTGTGTGTGTGTGTGTGTGTGTGTGTGTGTGTGTGTGTGTGCTGCCGCCATTGTTTTCACATGCTCTCACTCCAGTTAATCCCTTTCGCTCACAGAGTTGGTTTCTCCCTCTGCATCCCGTGTGGCTCTAAGTTCCAAGCCCGGTGCAGTAATATCAGCAATGCTTCGAGGCTCGCGCAGTAATATTAGTCGTGTGTGGAGCGCGTCGGCAAAGTAATATTCGTGTTGTTTTGCCATCCAGGAGCGATGCCCCCCAGCCCTCGGGAGCACTACGGCAGGGAGCAGGGCAAGCACCACACGCCATGATTGGGACCTGCGTTCATTAACTTCAAAGGACCTTCTGTACAATCGCGACCAAACCTGCAGACTCACTCGTAGCGGAGAGGACAATCGTGCAGCCAGCCAGCCCGGCCTAGCCAGCCCTGCCAGCCCACCCCTTCACAGAGCCACACATATACAGACGTCGTCCCTCTCACATCGCCCCCAATCCTTTGTCTCCTGGTTCACGACAGGCACGTTTGCGGTCACGAAAGAGCGACTTTTCATCTTTTTGCGGTCACGAGAAGCTTCTTTTTTTTATTTCATTCTTTCACTCGCTCACCGTCATAAGAGAACGGCTATTCACCTTCTCTTAGTAAATATATATGTAAAAAAAATTAACTAGTATACAGCTGGTCCATAGCATTACAACCGCAGAGAAGGTGGAGAGAAATACATACTCTTCCTCATAATCTATACACGAGGGTTGCTGTATGACCACCCCATAAGTTAAGCCTCAGGGCTCCACCAATCACAAGGGATCACAGCTGTCACCACCCTGATCACGTGACTCGATTAGCAGCCTCACCTATCAGTGCCTCTCACCTGTACCCACCAATAACACCCTGTAATCATCACCTTACAGGTAGATTAGGGCGTCAGGTAACACAGGATGCGACAAGTTTCAGTAATACCCATCAAGCACCAATCTTCAGCCTAACATTTTCTTTTCTTTTTATTAATCAATATTTTTTTGTGTTTCTTTCATTAATAAGATTCACTAATTTAGTATCTCTCTCTCTCTCTCTCTCTCTCTCTCTCTCTCTCTCTCTCTCTCTCTCTCTCTCTCTCTCTCTCTCTCTCTCTCTCTCTCTGCTTCCCCTCATATTCCTGCATTATTCACCTTCCCTCAGGACACTACCATCTCTCTTTATGTTGTGTTGTTATGTTTATTCCGAACAGTATTTATCAATAAAACTGCATTGTTTTCCTACATAGCAGGAGATAGTTGTTGTTACCACCACCAACACCACTTTCTTCTATACCACCACTACTACCAATGTAACCACGAGTACCATCATTACTAGTGCTATTAACAGTATTATATCCACCACCACCACTACAACCACCGCCACCGCCACCACCACCACTACCACCACATAAATTATTCACCCTCCATCACTCCAAATGAACGCCGTTGCAATTGGAAACGACAAACTAAATAAATTAAACAGGTCAGCATGGGTTGGAGGTGGATGTGTGGGGGGGAGAGGGGAGCAGGGAATGTAGGAGAGGGAGGGAGGGAGGGTGTGTGTGTGTGTGTGTGTGTGTGTGTGTGTGTGTGTGTGTGTGTGTGTCGTTTCGCGAGTTTGAAAAAGTTCATGGAACAAGCGAGAAGGAAAAAAAGTGTGTGTGTGTGTGTGTGTGTGTGTTTGTGTGTCCGTGGGTAGATGGATGAGATCAAGGGACATGGGTGAGGGGCGTTGGTGATGGACATGGGTGAGGGTCGTGGGTGATGGGCGTGGGTGAGGGGACACAAAACCTTGCCGCCTTATTGAAGGGATGTAGCTGATGTGACGTCACCGTTGAGGGGGATATGTCGCTGCATCCAGACAGTCATGATTCTCCTCCTCCTCCTCCTCCTCCTTTCTCCCTCCCTCCATCCCTCCAATCCTTCCTTCTTTCCTTTCTTCCTTCCTTCCCTCCCGCCTTGCTGCTCCTAATCCATCTTTCCTTATTTTTTCTATTTTTTTCTTTATCCTCGTGTTATACATTTTTTTCCTCCTCCTCCTCCTCCTCCTCCTCCTCCTGACTCTTTTGTCCTGCGTTCACAGAAGTGGTAGAGACCTGTAGAATAGCTGTGGTTAACCTCATTAAAAGCCACAAGTTTTTGTTATCCACTACTCGTGTATTTCTATGGTTCTACTTTATCTTTTTCTTCCTCTTCCTCCTCTTCCTCCTCCTCCTCCTCCTCCTCTTCCTCCTCCTCCTCCTCTTCCTCTTTCTCCTCCTCCTTCTAGAATGAGTACAAAAAAGAGCGACAATACAAACCCGACGTTACGTAATTCATCGTACGAGCAAAGATTAAAGCGGTTATACAAGTATATTTTCACTTCAAATATTAAGGATCTGAGGAAATCTATTTGAAGTTTTCACAATATTAAACAAATTCGATAAAATCTATTCTTAAGAATCATTTCAAATAAATCACATGACAGTAACAGGAGGAAACAGCATGTAAATAAAAGGACAGTGATGTAACACAAATGTAGGAAAATCATTTTTTAATTAAACTGGTCACCACTGGAACAGACTCACAGTATCAGTAGTTTGCTCGATTATATAAATATTTCCGAGAAACAAGATTTTATTCACTGATTAATTGTTATGTTTGCCTTTTGATGGCGTTAACTTTCTATCGTTGTATACGTTTCAGATGAGACATTAGTCCTCCTCAGGATGCATCACCAATAGTGGCAGTCTAGTAAAGCAT
Organism: Cancer borealis; assembly: GCA_036785275.1. Taxonomy (NCBI): domain Eukaryota; kingdom Metazoa; phylum Arthropoda; class Malacostraca; order Decapoda; family Cancridae; genus Cancer; species Cancer borealis. Next base: position 2,595 of record JAXIVD010001975.1, on the reverse strand, counting down.
CTTCTTTTATTTCAATTATTTACTAGAAAAATTTGACGACCTTGTATTCTTCAGGATACATGGTGTTTCCTTCTTACTGCTTCCTGCCGACACATTGCTGGAGGCAGAGGTGGGGGGAGGAGCCTTGCGCTATTCTATCCTTGATCTCTCATCTGTAGTTTACAATAGTCTTCCAAATCTTAACATAGATTCCTGGTGGCGCAGAATCCAGTATTCCCATGGGTCCAACGCTGCCAAATTTCGTTAAAGCATTTTATATGCCTTTTACTTATGTACATCAAGTTCTAACTGGCTAGTTCACGCAGACAGGCACCGTTGGACCCATAGGAATACTGGATTCTGTCCCACCAGGAATCTATGTTAAGATTTGGAAGACTATAGTAATAATGCGTAATTGAGTAAATACTCTCGTTAAAGACCAACATGTTTCCTGGTATCTACTTTTACTACGTCATTTTATGTAAACTACCGATTCTTACTCTACCCACGCCGCTACCTTCTTTTATTCTTTTTTTCATTCTTCTTTCTCGTCGTATACCATCTCTTACTCTTCATATTTCCTTTCTTTCCTCCGCTATTTCATAATGACACTGAAGCCTTCGTGGCATCTTGCATTAGCTAGTTATTTCTGGCTGTTCCGCTTCCGTGTTATGTGTGTCATTCCAACCATTCAATTGCCATGTCAATCTGCTGTCGCTTCAAAATATTGTTGACTTGTCGTTTTATTCTGAATTTGTGCTGCCTTGCACCAGCGTGACGTCTCAGGATATGATGTAGCCTCTTTCTCCTCCTCCTCCTCCTCCTCCTCCTCCTCCTCCTGTGTCCCTGCATTGACCGCTTTTACCCTGAGGTTTCACTGTCCAGGTATTGTATTGTATTGTGTTTTGTTGTGTTTGTTTTATTTGTTTTTGTTGATGCTGCTCTCGTTGTTATTAGCGGTAGTGGTGGTGGATTTAGTGATGTGCTAGTGTTATGCTATCGTGTTGTGTTGCGTTGTGTTGTGTTGTGTTGTGTTGTGTTGTGTTGTGTTGTGTTGTTGTTGTGTTGCGTTGCGTTGCGTTGCGTTTGCGTTGTGTTGCGTTGCGTTGTGTTGTGTTGTGTTGTGTTGTGTTTGCGTTGCGTGCGTTGCGTTGCGTTGCGTTTGCGTTGCGTTTGCGTTGCCGTTGCGTTGCGTTGCGTTGTGTTGTGTTGTGTTTGTGTTGTGTTGTGTGTGTTGTGTTGCGTTGCGTTGTGTTGCGTTGGTATAGTAATAAAACTCTTACAATACGGGAGGCCACTCTAGCTTTCGATATACTTACATTATCTCTCTCTCTCTCTCTCTCTCTCGCTCTCTCTCTCTCTCTCTCTCTCTCATCTCTCTCTCTCTCCTCTCTCTCTCTCTCTCTCTCTCTCTCCTCTCTCTCTCTCTCTCTCTCTTCATACACACACAAAAAACCTCTAAACTCTCCTCTTTCACCAACACGAGACACCAGCGTCACCACAGTCACCACAACAATCACCACCCGTTACACTTCCTTCCCCGCCCTTTCTCACGCCCCCGCCACGTCCACAGTGGTCAGAGGGAAGAGAGCGACGACAGCAGTAAACAAAAACGCGTCGTTGATTTACATGAGTGCACGGAAAGGGAGGGCGGGAGGGTGACTCACAACCGTACCTCCCCCTCAACCCCCACACAAAAAAAAAAATAGAGAGATGCAGCGTAGGAGGAGGAGGAGGAGGAGGAGGAGGAGGAGGAGGTGTACACTAGCTGAGTTGGGGATGGGATTAGGGGGGTGTAAGGGATGGTGTAATGAAAGGGAACCAATAACGTCTCGTCATCACCATATTTCAGCGAAGCGCTAACTCGGGAGATCCAAGTTTTAAGGCTTTGCTGTCACTTGGTCAAGTCCGCCTGCTTTTAGCCCTTCAAGAGGAGAGCAGAGGACGACGAGATGAATAGAGGGATGGTAGTAGGAGGAGGAGGAAGAAGTGAGGAAGAGGATGAGAAGAGGGAAAGGAGGGGGAGGGACGAAAGGAAAGGCATGAGATGAAAGAGACGGGTAAAAAAGGAAGGGACACGAGGAAAGGGATGATATGAGAGGATTGCAATGAATAAGTGAATGAGAGAGAGAGAGAGGAGAGAGAGAGAGAGAGAGAGATGAGAGAGAGAGATAGAGAGAGAGAGAGAGAGAGATGAAGAGAGAGAGAGAGAGAGAGAGAGAGAGAGAGAGAGAGAGAGAGTAGAGAGAGAGAGAGAGAGTGGGGGGGAGGACGGAGAAGTGTGAGAAAAGAACAGTGTTGAGGTGGTAAGTTAGCGAAAAAACGATGGGGGGGGTTTGGAAAAGGGCCACTGAGTAACTGGAAAGAGAAGACGGGAGATGAGTGTCCGGCGGAGGAGGAACACAAGGCGAGGGACGGGAAGAGACAGGAAAATTGGCGAAGGAGAAGAAAGGAGTGTGATGAAAGAATAATTCCGGCAAAGACAACGATTGAAGATGAACAGAAGGAAAGGAATTGGGGACAAATGAAGACGGAAGGAAGGAAAAGAAGAGGAGGGAGAGAGAGAGAAACGAGAACACTAATTGGGATAAGGATGAAAGGAGGAGGAAAAGGAAG
>JAXIVD010001974.1:62398-70507 GCA_036785275.1 Cancer borealis | reverse complement strand
AGGAGAAACATGTTGGTGTGTGGACAGGAGGCTTTATTTTATTTATTTTATTTATTTTTTATTTTATTTTTTTCTTCGATTGATACCATGCAGTTGTCAATAAAAAGATTACAGAAGCACATGATGGTTAAATGTTAAGTTCTGGTCCTAACACATCTAGTAATTACACTTGCCGCGTGTCTGACCCCGAGAAGTGATAAGCAGAAAGGAAAAGCCTGGCTAATTTTAGAACATAAGAACATAAGAAGGCTGCATGAGGCTACACAAGGCACTTACCACTTCAAACCTATCGTCTGTCTCCTTCACCCTTGATATGTCTGTTAGGAAGCTTGAAAATGGTTATATAAGCGAGTGATTTACAACGGGGAAGGTGTTATCTAAGGAGGAGGCGTCCAGTCCAGTCCAGTAGTGTTCGTGGGATTTGCCTTGTCTTCGGCTCCCATTGTTGTTTTTACCTTATACTTTCACGTTCACTGTTTCAGTTTATTTGTTGTTGTATTTTTCTTCTTTCAGTCCAGAGTACTTTCATAAATTTTTTTCTGATTTCTATTTCCAGTAGAGTTATGTTAGTATCAAAAGCTAATATGTTTTTAAGTTTGTCTTAATTTCTTATGTGATGCATTTCCCTCATGAAAGCAAAGCTTAACCTAATATTAGTATAATGGTTACATTCGATTAGGAAGGGCTCTAAAGTTTCTATTTCACATTCACATGTTGGGCACTGTTCACTTTTTCCTTGGTGTCTATTTCTCCAATTCAGGTTTAACGTATTAGTCCTTCCTCTTACTAGTAGTTTTGAATCTTCTGTGTTGTCAATCCACTGTTCTTCTTTTATGTTCTTTTTATAGTCTTTGTAAAGTTTTAGGGTGGACTTATTCTCCATATCCTGTAGCCATTTCTTGGTGTCCCATTCTTTAACTTTTCTTATAATGTTATCCTTTTTACTGTATTCAATTTATGTTATTTTGAAGCCCAAATCATTCATATATTTTTTGTGTTTTGATCCATGGGTTTTTCCCTTCTTCATATTCTACTTGAAAGATTTCTTTTATTAATTGGTTTCTATTTTCTTGCAATAGGTGCTTAACAAACAGGAACTTTATTTTTATATCTCTGGCTTTGCTGGATGTGGCTCGCACCTCTCCTCTCAGAGCACTATTAGCTGTATATGTAGGGACTTGTAGTACAGTACTATACAAACAATGTAATTAACTACTGTCTTGGATGAGCATATCAGGTGTACTATGTAATTAAAGTTATATAAATGGTTACCTTTCTTCTGAGTTTGTTGACTGCATGCTCTCTTTTTACCCCGCGGCCTCGCTTCATAAGACTTTCTATTGACTTTTATCTCTGTTTTGTTCACCATACATACGAAAGAGGTGACGAGTACCTTCAAGTTGTCATCCCTTTCACTGGTAAGACTGGGATGTTATGTTTGTAGTGTTGCTCTCTTTTTACCCCAACGATTTAAACTGTTTTCAGAAAGGAATATCAACACACTCCTTAAATTATTTTTTCTTTCCCTTTGGATACTTGTATCTTACATTCTTTATAGGAAACTGCGATTAAGTGGGACTTCTTTTGTAGACCTTAGCCAGGCTCCTTTATATATAGAGGCTCCTTTATATATAGAAATGATAATGATAATGACAAATAAATGAATAGATACATAATTGTACGCAGAGCGTGAAGTGCTACAACAAGTATATGGAAGAACGTTCATTAACAGGTGTGACCTCATCATCCACACCTTTGTCCAATTACCGTCCCGTGTTACTTTTTATGACATTAAATAATTACATGCAACTTGGTGCAGGTGGCGCTGCTACTTAGTTTATGTTTACTGCAATTCTACACTTTTCGTTATTTTGCTTATGGCAGGTTCACACACACAAAAAGTATAATTAAAATTTCATAGTTATCAGCCGCGGTAAGTTACAAATAGCATTATTTATATGTATACCATGTATTACGAATAAATATATAAATATAATATATATATATATATATATATATATATATATATATATATTATATATATATATATATATATATATATATATATATATATATATATATATATATATATATATATATATATATATATATATATATATATATATATATATATATATATATATATATATATATATATATATATATATATATATATTATATATATATATATATATATATATATATATATATATATATATATATATATATATATATATATATGGGTGATGGATAATCCTCTTGGGAATCTTAGTTTTATGATGATCTTCATTTTAGATTCACTGAAGATGGAGAATTGAGTCTCCAAAACGTTTGAGAATAAAGATGTTCGTCACAACACTTGTGCTATTATTCATCATAAAACTATATATATATATATATATATATATATATATATATATTATATATATATATATAATATATAAACACATATGCATAATATATCATAAATACCCGGCCACACCCTTTGCCATTATTTCCCTTTAGTTCCTCTTTCCCTCGCCCTCCAAATTTGTGCGAGGCAGCGAAATGACCAAACAATTTCATGGCTCCCAAAAAAATAATTAAATACACATAAGCGACACAAGCTCGTACATGTAATTAAAACAACGTAATTAATGAAGGCCCCTGAATAATTTCTCTTGTCCTGCCGACCTCTTCTCCCTAAAATAAATGATAATGTACCCAAAGCTTCATTTAGGTTAGGAAGAAAATAAGGGAAACCTTCCATTAAACATTTTATCCTGTGCATAAGTAATTTTTTTCTTCCATACTTGGTCTGGATGTCGGTGAAGCCGCACACATTCAGCTACAAACTCATATTTTATATTATGAATATCATATTTGTTATTTTCAAGGAAGTCGGCAACGGTTTTTATCAGCTTCGATCCCAAACTAACTTTTTCCATTTTTACTTGCATTGATATAGATGGGCAGAGGTAGTAGTAGTAGTAGTAGTAGTAGTAGTAGTAGTAGTAGTAGTAGTAGTAGTAGTAGTAGTAGTAGTAGTAGTAGTAGTAGTAGTAGAGTAGTAGTAGTAGTAGTAGTAGTAGTAGTAGTAGTAGTAGTAGTAGTAGTAGTAGTAGTAGTAGTTATAGTAGCAGTAGTAGTAGTACTAGTAGTAGTAGTAGTAGTAAGACTAGTAGTAGTAAGAGTAGTAGTAGTAATAGTAGTAGTAGATATAACAGCAGCAGCAGCAGCAGCAGCAGCAGCAGCAAGGTAAACCCACACCTTCAAGGAAATCACACAGACGTTCATACATTTCGTGTCCAGCTTTGTATTTGAAGCGAGCCAAAAGCCTATAAGCATCTCCAACACGCCATGATGAAGGAAAGTCTACTGCGTTCTACTTTCTATCAAAGGAAGACTTGTCAAAGGCTACAAAATTCTTAGGGAAAAGATGGTCGGAAAATGCCGCTCCAAACATCAGGAAAAACTCCTAAAATTTTGAGGCTAATAGTGTAGTTCCTGATATATTCTGTTTCATTTACCCAGATTTTTCTATTTTGAAAGTCTACGTTAAAGAGAAGGAAAGGAAGGTCGAGATACAGGGTAAAACACACTGTTCCAGAGTCTCATAAGAACACGGCTGAAAGGAAAGAGTTTATGATACTGAGAAAGTCTTCCAATTAATTGTCTGACGAAGTGATGCGCGAAGAGTTTTGTAGAAAAATAAATCCATCTTTATCATCAAGAGAGCAACAAAAGTGAAGAAATAGTGATAGAAGACAGTAAGAAAAGAGACTGAGTGTTGATCCTAGAAAGAAAGAAGACAGTTTATAATAATAAAATCATCTCTAGCACTTTGCTGTACAATATTTCAGTAGTATTTTTATTTAGTAGACCTTTGCAATACTACTGACAAGGTGCAATCAATATGTATGTTGTGTATAATAACCAGAATTACGACCTTGAAACGAGCAAATAATGAACAGAGACAACAGAAAACACCAACCTCATGGAAACTGATTTTGCAAAGGTTAATGTATAAAGTTTCTAACAACAGTGACGACAACAACAACAACAACAATAACAACAACAACAACTATAACAGCAACAATTATAACAGCAGTATTGTATTCCCATATAGAAACTTAAAACAAAAAGAGAACATAGAGGTTACAATTCAATATCTCGTTATCCGACTCTCATATTCAGATTCTTTCAAAATAATACAAAATGATTATGAAAAAATCTGAGCTCACCATTGCATTCAGAGTAAAATTCCATATACGCAGATTAAGAGAAAATTCAATTCAATGCAATTCAGTTACGCAAATATTTAAAATGAGTTAAATCTTGTATAAAGATTAACTACTTTTAAGTGTGTTCATGTTGCCTATAATCTTTTTTAATCCTTTTTGGGTCATTTTTCTCTTACCAATATATATGTTTATATATGTAAACAGGAAGTACATTTGTTCTTGTAGCTTTAAGTATACAACTATTATCCATCTTGTATTTCTTAATGGTAAGTAAGTAGTGCTATTCTATAACTACTACGTGCATGTTTTTTTTCATCTGATTAATCACCACCACCACCACCACCACCACCACCACCACCACCACCACCACCACCACCACCACCACCACTTTGAAGGGAAACCGATCACTGAGGGAAACAAACGGTCCACACCCCATTGACAGTTCCACTCAGCACAGCCTGGTTCGCCTCGCCTCGCCTCGCCTCGTCTCTGTGTACACGCAGGTAAGGTAACACCATCAGGCTTGTGTGAGGCTATGAGAATACACTACACTTCCCAGCAACACAGTCCTCTTTAGCATTCTAGGAAGTGCTTGTTACGAAGGATGGTGATGGTGATGGTGATGATAATAATAATGATAATAGTAATGATAATACATTCTTAAATCTAAAATGAGAGATACATCAAGCATATCAAAATTATTCCATCCATTCCAACTGAGAAGCTTGTGAAAACCAGCACTATAGCGTACAGGAATAGGGAAGAATGGTGGTAGGAAGCGTGGGAGCAGTGCGCGCGTGCGTGCGTGGGTACAGCTTCCTCCCTAGGGAAAATAAGGGTTACAGGGATGGTTGGTGTCTACGTAAGGGGACACTGAAGTCATTGTGGGGATGGTGCTAGGCTGGATGTATTTGCTGGGATGGTACTCTCGTGTGTTTGTTAGTACGGCTTTTGGGTGTACGTACTTGTGGCGTTGACATGTGTTTGGGTGTGGTTGCTAAGATGGTGCTGAGGTGTAGTTGTTAAGATGGTGCTGAGGTGTAGTTGTTAAGATGGTGCTGAGGTGTAGTTGTTAAGATGGTGCTGAGGTGTAGTTGTTAAGATGGTGCTGAGGTGATGTAGTATGGATGTCAGTGTGATGCAGTTTTCAAGATGGCATCACTGAGATGTGTTTGTTAGTGAGGTGGACGGAGTTAACGGATACATTTTGCTGGACAATGCACGACACTCGACCCTTAGTCAACTTACACGAGGATATATATATATATATATATATATATATATATATATATATATATATATATATATATATATATATATATATATATATATATATATATATATATATATATATATATATATAGAGAGAGAGAGAGAGAGAGAGAGAGAGAGAGAGAGATAAAAACATCAGTATTGTCTATGTTTGTGTTCACGATGGCACTCAAAAAGAGGACAGTGAACTCCTCTACCCACATCAGTCTGGTGGGAAATGTTATATAATAGAACGTCCTTTTCTTATATTGTTGTCGTGAGCCCGTGGTTGTTACACTCGCCATCTTGCACACCAACAAAAGCTAATGCTGCCGTGCCCTGCCATCATGTGTGTTATGCAGCAGAAGCCGCCACTAAACACACACTGCCAGACACTAACCACCGAGGCAGCACAATACTCTCCAAGACCCGTGCGCCTCTACCGTCACATGGCACTACCGCATGTCACCATAAGGTCATTGCTCTACGGCGTGGTGTTACAGTTATGGCACTTGATTTCGCTACTGCTGCTACTGCTATGCTGCTTCTACTACTACTACTACTACTACTACTACTACTACTACTACTACTACTTCTACTACTACTACTACTACTACTACTACTACTACTACCACTACCACTACCACTACCACTACCACTACTACTACTACTACTACTACTACTACTACTACTACTACCGCCACTATAATCAGGTACACAGGAACAGAGAATTATGTTGTACTGAAGAGAAACATCAGGTGGAAAAAAAGTTATTTTCTGTGTGTGGGTTGACATTGATTTGATTCCTTGAAAGCAAGGAAGATCATTTGTGTTTTATTAGAACTTTTAGTGCAAGGAATCTGATCATGCCTGTCTCTTGCTCGTGTTTCTCCTCACCATCCCGCCAACACCAAGAATAACAATACTAACCAATATCATAGACGCAGTTATTATGTTTGTCTGTATGTCTGTCTGTCTGTCAATTTGGGTGCCTGTTTGTCCATTTGGTTGTTGTGAGCTTCCACCAGGACGGATTCACCGAACTGGACGGAACAAACACCATTATATCGGATATATTCTCGGATCTCTACAGGCAGGAAAGAAAGGCTAGACCAAAGCGACTGAAATGGTTCTCTAGTTTCTAGAATTTCTCCAAGTTAATCTTGATACTTCTGCAGAAATGTAGGTTCCACCCACAAGCCCCAACACTTCACCTTGTTGTTCAGGCTGTGTCATCACATTCCATCAACACCAAAGTTATCTATTTATTTTTTTTACTACGATGACATTTCTAAACCTTACATAATACTACTTCTCCTATAATATTGAATATCATATATAAAAGAGTCTAGTACATATAAAATGTATAAGCATATAAAAAATGGAGGCATGGAATAAAATTGTGCGTGTAAGTGAAAATAAAGTACAATGGTTTAAATAAAAAAATAAAGTACAATGGTCATTATGATTTATTGTAATGGAATGAATCTTATATGAATTTCCATCTAAAAACAATAGTGTGTTGAGTGCTTCAGAAGCAATACGAACGAGTCTGCCAACATAAAATTAAGTGCAAATGTTAAGTGGAAAAGAATGATATGTAGAATCAATCTGAGGTTAAGGCTGACATCTGCGATTGTCAAATGGAAGAACAAAGTATAAAACTATGAATATACTGCTTTGAGAACTAAAAAAACCTATCTTTAAAAAAATATTTGCAATGATTTTTCAGCTATTGGTTGACAAACACAGTTGCATTATATATATGTATATGCAGGCCTGCCTTTGAAGTATTAGTAAAAATGCAGTTTTCGTTAGTGAAATGACAATTATAACAAAAATTGTCTCCAGGGTATATTTATTACAACCATAAACGAAATGATGGATGTGTTGTTAGCTTTAGTTGAAATTATATTAAACATTAATAAGCAGCAGTAGTGGTGGTGATGGTGGTGGTGATGATGGTTATGGTGACGTTTTTGTTGGTGGTGGTGGTGGTGGTGACAATGATGTATTTGGAAATATTTTCTTACAGCGTTGCTTGTTTACTACTTCATGGTGTGGCGTAGACCATTTCTAGACTTTTGAATCAGGCACACAACCTCACAAAACACACAACCTTACAAAACACACACAACCACACAAAACACACACAATCTCACAAAACACACACAACCTCACAAAACACACACACACAACCTCACAAAACACACACACACACACACACACACACACAACCTCACAAAACAGACACAACCTCGCAAACCACACACAACCTCACAAAACACACACACACACACACACACACACACACACACACACACACACACACACACACACACACACACACACACACACACACACACACACACACACACACACACACACAACCTCACAAAACACACACAATCTCACAAAACACACACAACCTCAGAAAACACACACACACACAACCTCACAATACACACACACAAACACACACAACCTCACAAAACACACACAACCTCACAAAACACGCACAACCTCACAAAACACGCACAACCTCACAACACACACACGCACAACCTCACAACACACACACGCACAACCTCACAACACACACACGCACAACCTCACAACACACACACGCACAACC
>JAXIVD010001974.1:52398-59898 GCA_036785275.1 Cancer borealis | reverse complement strand
TGTGTGTGTGTGTGTGTGTGTGTGTGTGTGTGTGTGTGTGTGTGTGTGTGTGTGTGTGTGTGTGTGTGTGTGTGTGTGTGTGTGTGTGTGTGTGTGTGTGTGTGTGTGTGTGTGTGTGTGTGTGTGTGTGTGTGTGTGTGTGTGTGTGTGTGTGTGTGTGTGTGTGTGTGTGTGTGTGTGTGTGTGTGTGTGTGTGTGTGTGTGTGTGTGTGTGTGTGTGTGTGTGTGTGTGTGTGTGTGTGTGTGTGTGTGTGTGTGTGTGTGTGTGTGTGTGTGTGTGTGTGTGTGTGTGTGTGTGTGTGTGTGTGTGTGTGTGTGTGTGTGTGTGTGTGTGTGTGTGTGTGTGTGTGTGTGTGTGTGTGTGTGTGTGTGTGTGTGTGTGTGTGTGTGTGTGTGTGTGTGTGTGTGTGTGTGTGTGTGTGTGTGTGTGTGTGTGTGTGTGTGTGTGTGTGTGTGTGTGTGTGTGTGTGTGTGTGTGTGTGTGTGTGTGTGTGTGTGTGTGTGTGTGTGTGTGTGTGTGTGTGTGTGTGTGTGTGTGTGTGTGTGTGTGTGTGTGTGTGTGTGTGTGTGTGTGTGTGTGTGTGTGTGTGTGTGTGTGTGTGTGTGTGTGTGTGTGTGTGTGTGTGTGTGTGTGTGTGTGTGTGTGTGTGTGTGTGTGTGTGTGTGTGTGTGTGTGTGTGTGTGTGTGTGTGTGTGTGTGTGTGTGTGTGTGTGTGTGTGTGTGTGTGTGTGTGTGTGTGTGTGTGTGTGTGTGTGTGTGTGTGTGTGTGTGTGTGTGTGTGTGTGTGTGTGTGTGTGTGTGTGTGTGTGTCTATGCTTGCACACGATATGCATTACAAAAAATAGTAAGAGCACACTATGCATTATAATATCGGCACATGTTTTCAATTTCACAAAACAAAAACAAAAACAGTCAAACAAACACAACAAAAACTCAATCGCAATGGAGAGAACATTCCTCTCTCCAATAAATCTAATGTGCATTTTTCGTATGTGTATTTTGCTTTGTTTTTTCCATTTTCATTCGGAAGCTGTGAGTGCCCCCGACAGCGTGCGTTACAGTGACAGATTTGGTCATCCGTATTTACTGCAGGCGGTTGAGTGCACTATTCTACACGCGTACGTACATGTAGATTACAAGAACATACTCTACTATACCATGAATCCCTGAACACTGTAACGTAGGACCATCAGTGAGGAGTGAGTGCATTCATTTCACACCTCAACTAACTACTTCGTCCTTCGTTCTTCCTTAATTTACTGTCTCATTCTCTATACTCTTAATTCGCTCTTTGTCTTGATTCTGTATTACCCCTTCACCATCATCGCCTCCTCCTCCTCCTCTTTCTCTTCTAGCTGTTTCTCTTTCTTATCCTCATCATTCACAATCTTCGTCCTTTATCTCTACTACTACTTTATCTCATCTTCTTCCTTCCCCTCGTCCTCCTCCTCCTCCTCCTCCTCCTCCTCCTCCTCCTCCTCCTCCTCCTATTGTTGCTCTTTCTTATCCTCCTATAACTCCATCCTCTCGATTCGGCGGGTAAACACGGAGGAGATTTAGGAGGAAGCACTTTTCCATCAAACAAAACGGCGGGGATGTGGGATCAGAGGAAGTTTTAAGTTGCTTTCCCTAGGTCCATTTCGCGGTACAGGATTGACCCAGTGATCTTGTGTCCTGCCCCCACCTCCTCCCTCCCTCGTGGATTGCGGATCGGTGCGTGCGTGGACTCGTGCTCGCTGCAGAGAGTAAAGGAAGTGGATGCTGATGGCGGGAGATTCCAGATGCCGCAGGAAATTCATCAGACCAAGTAAATATTAAATCCCTCATACTGCCATCACAGCCAGCACACACATATGTACACGCACGCACACACACGCACACACGCACACACACACACACACACACACACACACACACACACACACACACACCTTACGGGTTATGAATGAACCCTTCCTCCCTACCCACTCCTCGCTTCCATTTCAACCTTTGCTATCAAGCCATTATCCTGTAAACCTAAAATAACCTTCACTATTGTTCCATCTTAGACAGTGATAGTACTTGAGTAGTTTTTTTTTCTTCGTGTTGGTAATACAATGAAATCCTTTCCCACGTGCATCAAATTATCTACATTTTTGAGGAGGAAAACCAAGTCAAAAGTTACAGAGAAGAAAAGTAATGATGAAACAAGATTATGATTTAACTTTATATATTGTTTTTCCTCATAATGGATAAAACTATTGTTGATGAATAAAAATAAATACTGCAAAGCTAAAAAATTGAACTTAGAAGCGTGTGTGAGAACATTAATAAGCTTCTAACAGTACAGCAACAACTTTTATGACATAATATAAAGTAAAAAGATTTAACTCTGGAATCTAACAAGACAAAGTTCAAAACCTCTCTCACACTCACACTCACACTCACACTCACACACACACACACACACACACACACACACACACACACACACACTCACACACACACAAGATTGACGGAGGCTGATGTAACGTCCCCCAGTGAGGATGGAATTCCTTATAAATCACTGTATTTTGCAATAACCCCTAGAGTCTTCCTCTCCTTTGTTGTGGACTCGTCAAAATGGTCTGGCACTGATGGGACTCCGAGGTTCATCCGATGTCGGAATGTGGATGAAAAATAGAAAAGATAAGCAGCAGAATTTCTTTCCTTCCCTTCTTACCATCATATCACTCGAGCTGCAATGGGAAGAAATAGAAAGGAAACAATCTCACCAGCTTAATTCCCTCCCTTCCCATGACCACAACCATCACCAACACTATCATCATCACCATCACCATCACCATCATCACCATCATCATCATCATCATCATCAGCAGCAGCAGCAGCAGCAGCAGCATCATCGTCATCATCGACAAAACAGGTTATAGACACATATTTCCTGCCGAACCCAGGTAGATCCATGTCATATATTGAAGACAGGACAAAAGAGAGGAGGGGTAGGTAGGTGGCATTCCCTGCAAACCTTCCCCCTCCCCCATTCCCCCCCACCAGGTCAGGTGAACCAATAACCTTCAGACCTTCCTAGTGACGTCACCATGTCAACACACCCACTCCCTTGCCTTCCCTTCCACTCCACTCCACTCCACAACACACTCCCTCCTCTCCCTCTCTCTCTCTGTCCATATTTTCCAGTGGCGTTTATTGGGGTCGAGCCATAATTCCTTCCCTACCAAAGTGACTCCGAGTTGAACTGAATGCCGCCCATAAAACGCCTTTACAATTTTATGGAATACAAATATATCCCATTGATTTCTTTCTTTTCATGTCGCTCATAAATCAATCTCTAGTTGCTGAGATACACGGCAGAAGGCAAATCTATACTCTATTCACATGCATAACTAAGCCAGAAACACACTGAACACCACTTACATATAAAAATAAGGGAGAAAAAGTTGGAGAAAAAAATTGACACAACCACTCCATGTGTTTTTTGTTCATAATTTGCCACTTATAGGTAATTAAGTCAATAGCTCATCCTTGTTCTTCGAGTGTGATTTCAAGAAGCCCTGACACAATGACGATTACTCAGGGTTGTAATAGGAGTGCAACAAGAACAGTATCAAAACAGGCGGGTGGTAAACATGGCCTTGAAGAGCTGGACCTGGAGGGTTACATCAGTATAGCTCTGCCAGCCAAAACGTAGAAAAAATGTGTGTGTGTGTGTGTGTGTGTGTGTGTGTGTGTGTGTGTGTGTGTGTGTGTGTGTGTGTGTGTGTGTGTGTGTGTGTGTGTGTGTGTGTGTGTGTGTGTGTGTGTGTGTGTGTGTGTGTGTGTGTGTGTGTGTGTGTGTGTGTGTGTGTGTGTGTGTGTGTGTGTGTGTGTGTGTGTGTGTGTGTGTGTGTGTGTGTGTGTGTGTGTGTGTGTGTGTGTGTGTGTGTGTGTCTGAGTCTGAGTCTGAGTCTGAGTCTGAGTCTGTGTCTGTGTCTGTGTCTGTGTCTGTGTCTGTGCGTGTGCGTGTGCGTGTGCGTGTGCGTGTGTGTGTGTGTGTGTGTGTGTGTGTGTGTGTGTGTGTATTATCATCAATTATCAATCTGTCACGGAAGGAGGTACGTACATAAATGTTTGTTTCAGGTACAAACCAAGCAGGCAACTCTGGAACTTAAAAACATTCTGCGTCCAGGATATGATCGCCTCCATTATGTGTGTATACCTTGCATGAGTAGAGCTGCTTTATTAAACCTACTCCCTCCATAATGGCGGGGTCCTCAAAAAAATTCTTATTACATAAATGTATGTATACAAAATATTAAAGGTCTTTGCGGATTAAACTCGGAAAGGTAAAAATGAGCGCAGGAGAAAACACGAACAATGGTCTGCAAAGAGGGTTACGTGGGAGGGAAGGGACGAAGGCAGGGGGTGACGGGAGGGACGGGAGGGACGGGAGGGACAGAAGGGACGGAGGCAGGGAGGGACGGAAGGGCTGCAGACACACCAGTACTGAGGAGAGTCAACACCGCCACCCACCACCGTGCCCACATGAGATTGGAAAAAAAACAAAGAAAAAAATATACATTGAGTGGGAGACGAGACTGAGGAGGAGGAGGAGGAGGAGGGGAGTATAAATGCTCTCAAAACCTATGGATATTTCTTTTTTACTCTATATTTTTTTAAGGCCGCCACGCACTGCCAGGGCCCACAACGCACCCTGAAGGGAAGCGAGTCCCTTTTGCAGTTGCAGACGGGCAGAAAATGGACGATACTTAGTTTGTATATTATTCCGCGGGGATGAAACGATAAAAAATATTTTGTTGTATTTTATTGAAACATCGTTACTTGAATACGCTGTAAATATATTTGTCACCACAGTATGTTGGCGTCAACCATGCCGAATTTTTTCTCTCTCTCTAACTCTTTTTTCTCTCCATCGCTCCACATCCCTTTCATAATAATTTTCATTTACTCCCATTCATCAAGCTTGTGTTGGCGTGTCTGCATCAACACACCTCTGCAAAAGCCAAGCATTTCAAAAGATTCAATAGGCAATTTCAGGATATAATGTTCGAGGTCATAAAGTATTTCTGGGGTCATTACTCCCGCTGTGGATCCACATGTACATAATCACTCATGCACCAACCAGTATCACCACTTCATCATCACCACTGAATACACTTGAGGATGCACGCAGTCAACTACTATTGATGATGAAAAAAGAGATTAGTGTCATCGAACTGCCTCTACGACACCTCAGCGAGCTAAGCCGGGCGGCGTCTCCACTCACTAGGGAGACATGGAAGTAAGAGATTACGTGCCAAGGGGCTGATTCCACTGGAAGGTCGGGTGCCTATGAAGTTTTATTTTCTTGGGTTCGTGCGGGTGAGAGGGAAGGAATGTGAGGAGGAGGAGGAAGAGAACGAGGAGGAGGAGAAAGAGGAGGAGGAGGAGAAAGAGGAGGAGGAGGAGAAAGAGGAGGAGGAGGAGAAAGAGGAGGAGGAGGAGAAAGAGGAGGAGGAGGAGAAAGAGGAGGAGGAGGAGAAAGAGGAGGAGGAGGAGGAGGAGGAGGAGGAGGAGGAGGAGGAGGAGGAGGAGGAGGAGGAGGAGGAGGAGGAGGGGGGGAGCATGAAAAGATGGAGGAGGACATAATGGGTGAATGTAACTCCGTAGAACAGAGAGAAGACAAAATGTAATGAAGGAAGAAACGTTTAGAAAAAATATTATGAAGGCAGCTGGGGAGTTTTAGCCACTGTTAATGCATTGTAAGAAGAAGGGAAGGGAAGAGACACCATGTAGAACAAAGCAAAATAAACATGTTGATGAAATCGGAATGTTACTATGCTAATCTGGAAACTTGCTCCAGTCTTTAATTTGCCTGGCACGAGGAGCAGGCGACGGGGGGGCGAGGCTGAAAGAAAACCAAAATTATGCTAATGAAACACACCATGCACTGGAAATATGACAATTGATGCAAGACACACCGCGCAACGCCACACCAAGCAACGCCACACCGCACAACACCACACCACCCAACGCCACACCGAGCAAGTCCACACCACCCAACGCCACACCGAGCAACACCGCACCGAGCAACGCCACACCGCACAACACCACACCACGTCTGGCATCAAGCCATGTCAAGGAAGACTGTGTCACATCCTGATACACCTTACCACGACCTGTACCAGCGCGGTAGGATATTATTATTATTATTATTATTTTATTTTACACGCACTGTCAATTAATGACTTGAAGTTGCGTATATGTATGTTTGTCATGTGTGTGTGTGTGTGTGTGTGTGTGTGTGTGTGTGTGTGTGTGTGTGTGTGTGTGTGTGTGTGTGTGTGTGTGTGTGTGTGTGTGTGTGTGTGTGTGTGTGTGTGTGTGTGTGTGTGTGTGTGTGTGTGTGTGTGTGTGTGTGTGTGTGTGTGTGTGTGTGTGTGTGTGTGTGTGTGTGTGTGTGTGTGTGTGTGTGTGTGTGTGTGTGTGTGTGTGTGTGTGTGTGTGTGTGTGTGTGTGTGTGTGTGTGTGTGTGTGTGTGTGTGTGTGTGTGTGTGTGTGTGTGTGTGTGTGTGTGTGTGTGTGTGTGTGTGTGTGTGTGTGTGTGTGTGTGTGTGTGTGTGTGTGTGTGTGTGTGTGTGTGTGTGTGTGTGTGTGTGTGTGTGTGTGTGTGTGTGTGTGTGTGTGTGTGTGTGTGTGTGTGTGTGTGTGTGTGTGTGTGTGTGTGTGTGTGTGTGTGTGTGTGTGTGTGTGTGTGTGTGTGTGTGTGTGTGTGTGTGTGTGTGTGTGTGTGTGTGTGTGTGTGTGTGTGTGTGTGTGTGTGTGTGTGTGTGTGTGTGTGTGTGTGTGTGTGTGTGTGTGTGTGTGTGTGTGTGTGTGTGTGTGTGTGTGTGTGTGTGTGTGTGTGTGTGTGTGTGTGTGTGTGTGTGTGTGTGTGTGTGTGTGTGTGTGTGTGTGTGTGTGTGTGTGTGTGTGTGTGTGTGTGTGTGTGTCGTTGTTGTTCTTCCACTATATAATGATAATAATAATAATGATAATAAATAATAATAATAATAATAACAATAATAATAATAACAATAATAATAACCAAAATTAACAACAGTAGAACAATATGAGGAAGAAACTCACCAATAAAGAAAAAAAATTCTCCTTCACACACACACACACACACACACACACACACACACACACACACACACACACACACACACACACACACACACACACGTTTCCTTCACTCTCCAATCCCATCCTCCTCCACTCATACCCCTCCATATTATCTTTCTCGCATGCAATATCCTCTCCCTTCATATCCACCTTCGTCATACACTCATACACTCATTTATATTTTTCTTTGGTGGTTCAAATTGGTCCACTAACCGACGCAGTTATGCCTTCAACATCTTGGTCATTATTCACATTGACACACCTTTGCCACATTTTCTAATTTATTTGCTCATACACACAGTAAACTATTCTCATTACACTGTCTTGAGATCTGGGACTGTGAATATTAGGAAAGGCAG
>JAXIVD010001974.1:44898-47398 GCA_036785275.1 Cancer borealis | reverse complement strand
CAAGAGGCTGAGGCGGACGCACCTAATCGCTTCCCTCGTGCCGGGTATTACCATAAAATTGCCATAACCATAAACTTCACCTCCACCATATTTTGATAGCCGCCTCCATGCAGCCAGTGTTGCCAGAACCATCCCCTTGTCATTCTCATCCCTTCTTCTTTTTCCTCCTCCTCCTCCGTATAATTATCATCGTCTTCCTCTATTTCTCTTCCTTTTCCTACTATTACTATTACTAATACCACTTATAATTACTATTCAAGTTCTACTTTCCTTCTCTCTTATTTCAACCACCTCTCCCTCCTCCTCCTCCTCTTACATCTTAGCTTCTCCTCCTACACCTATCTAAGTCCTGTATCCTCTTCCTCCTCCTCCTCCTCCTCCTCCTCCTCCTCCTCCTCCTCCTCCTCCTCCTCCTCCTCCTCCTCCTCCTCCTCCTCCTCCGTGCGTTGTGTTCTAGTAAATCCTTGGGTAGCGCAGTGCCCTGGATAATAAATGTGTTAAAAAATTGTATATAATCTTGTTGCCCCGACGGTGGTGTAATAATAACAATAATAATAAAAATAATAATAATGATAATAAAGTGAGCGACACTAAAAATCCCTACTCCTACTCCTACTCCTCTTCCTCCTCCTCCTCCTCCTCCTCCTCCTCCTCCTCCTCCTCCTCCTCCTCCTATTACTCCTCCTATTACTCCTCCTCTTCCTCTTCCTCTTCCTCTTCCTCCTCCTCCTCCTCCTCCTCTTCCTCTTCCTCTTCCTCTTCCTCTTCCTCTTCCTCTTCCTCTTCCTCTTCCTCTTCCTCTTCCTCTTCCTCTTCCTCTTCCTCCTCCTCCTCCTCCTCCTCCTCCTCCTCCTCCTCCTCCTCCTCCTCCTTTCTTTCTTTCAATGAAGTACGACCCACCACTAACACAACCTTTAAAATGATCTCACTGTCCACTTTTCTCTCATTCCACTTCTTGTCTTACTCACTCCACTCTTTCAACCATCCCTCACACACTGCCGCATTCCCAACCTTATTCCCACCCTCATTCCCACCCTCATTCCCACTCTTATTCCCACCCTCATTCCCACCCTCATTCTCACCCTCATTCCCACCCTCATTCCCACCCTCATTATCACCCTCATTCTCACCCTCATTCCCACCCTCATTCTCACCCTCATTTCCTCCCTCATTCAATCTAGCAAGTCACTATCACTTGCAACTGTCTAATCCTACTGTTGAAGAATGGAGAGAGAGAGAGAGAGAGAGAGAGAGAGAGAGAGAGAGAGAGAGAGAGAGAGAGAGAGAGAGAGAGAGAGAGAGAGAGAGAGAGAGAGAGAGAGAGAGAGAGAGAGAAAGAAAGAAAGAAAGAAAGAAAGAAAGAAAGAAAGAAAGAAAGAAAGAAAGAAAGAAAGAAAGAAAGAAAGAAAGAAAGAAAGAAAGAAAGAAAGAAAGAAAGAAAGAAAGAAAGAAAGAAAGAAAGAAAGAAAGAAAGAAAGAAAGAAAGAAAGAAAGAAAGAAAGAAAGAAAGAAAGAAAGAAAGAAAGAAAGAAAGAAAGAAAGAAAGAAAGAAAGAAAGAAAGAAAAAGAAAGAAAGAAAGAAAAAGAAAAAGAAAAAAACTCTCAATAAGGGATATTTTGAAGGATTCGAAGCTCTTTTTCTTTAATCAACCCCTCTTCCTCTTCCTCTTCCTCTTCCTCTTCCTCTTCCTCCTCCTCCTCCTCCTCCTCCTCCTCCTCCTCCTCCTCCTCCTCCTCCTCCTCCTCCTGTTACTTTTGATCGATCAAATATAACAAGAAGACGTCATACTTTTAAGATTACTGGTAAAAGATTCACATCAAACGAAGCCAAACATTTCTTTTTCAATCGGATCGTTAACGTTTGGAACTCCCTGCCCGCCAATGTCGTCGACAGTAAAACAATTAATACATTCAAAAATAGACTGGACAAGTACTTAGAAGCCAATCCGCAACTAAAACATTATTCGTCAACATAGTAAACTTTGAGCAAGTTCCTTCTAATGTACAGTAATTACAAAATCTCGATTCGGAAGGACGTCGCTAGGGGCCTGACATCGCTTGCCAGGAACTAGTGTTAGTGACAGTAGTAATAGGCTAGTCTAATCTAATTCCACGCATTTATTTATTTATTTTTACTTATATTGCTTGGTTGGCCTTCCTCTCCTGCCAGTCGTGGCTGGTGGGAGAATCCCTCACCCTTACTATCCTGTATCCTTCATCCCAGATTAGATAGTGTAGTCTAGTTTATCACAAACAGCCTCGTAAGGGTCAGTAGGCCTGTTGCTGTTTGTTCTTCCTATGTGTTCCTATGTGTCCTCCTCTTCCTCTTCCTCTTCCTCCTCCTTCTCTTCCTCCTTCTCTTCCTCCTTCTCTCCTCTTCCTCCTCTTCTCTCTCCTCCTTCTCTTCCTCCTTCTCTTCCTCTTCTCCTTCTTTCTCCTCCACCTCCTCCTCCTCCTCCTCCTCCTCCTCCTCCTCCTCCTCCTCCTCCTCCTCCTCCTC
>JAXIVD010001974.1:35000-39698 GCA_036785275.1 Cancer borealis | reverse complement strand
CATCGTGCTGACCTTCCGGCGGGGTACGAGGGAAGACGGGGATAGGGAAGGGAAGGGAAGGGAAGGGAAGGGAAGGGAAGGGAAGGGAAGGGAAGGGAAGGGAAGGGAAGGAAAGGGAAGGGGAAGGGAGGTGGAAGGGAAGGGAAGGGAAGGGAAGGGAAGGGAAGGGATGATTGAGGTGGTGCCAAGATTGCATGCGGCGTGATGAGTTAAAAAATGGACACTGGCGGCTGAGGGAAAGAGAGGATACACACAACTTAAAGGCTGGGTGTGACTAAGTGCTAGTACAAGTATTAGTATCATTATGTCTACTTATGAAACAACAATAACTACTGCAAGACCAAACAATTATTGCAGCAACAGCAATAACAACACTACTATTATAAAAAAATAACAATAACAACAACAACACCTACTACTACTACTACTACTACTACAGCTGCTACTATTGTTACTACTACAATAAATATGTGTACTCCTTTCATATCACGTAACTGAACAATGTATTGTCAAATAAGTTGAAAATAACGTTATGAACAAAAATATACTCTTTGCACTACAAAGACAAGCACGAGGAGGCAAACGAAGAAAGAATTCATATTTTATTGATGCGCATGTAAAATGCAACAATAGAACACAAGCAAAATCTTTCCAAGACAAGAGGGAATATAGAAAGAAAGAAAAAAAAGAGTACAGAAACTGAAAAGATTGGCTCCATCCCTCGGGGGATCATAAAGGAGAGCCTTGGTAAGCTGGTGCGTCACAGTGCCGCGGCCAACCACCACCAACATAAAAGGATGCAAATATTTCCTCAATCAGCTGCTCGTGACTTCAGCCAGAGTTCGAGAGGATCGTGATAGTTAGTGGTGGTCTGGAGCGAAGCAGCGTTAAGGAGAAGGTCATTGTGGCCATGATCCCACAGGAAGCCTGGACTAGACAAGAGAGTGGTGAGCTAGAACGTCCTGCACACTGTCCGATGGAAAGTTCCGGCGATTAGATATTTGGTATGCACGGGAGACGTTAGGGGCAGGCAAGTAGGACATGTTGAGGGGCGTGGGTGTGGATGTGGATGGGATGGCTGTATGGGATAAAATCAGGATGTTGGTGAGAGACTAACAAGAACTGAAGAAGAGAAGGGGAGGGCCTTGGCGAGGTTATCATCGGTTAGTGACACCTGAAGCCTTTGGTCTTGGTCTTAGTTGGACATAAATTGGCGGTGAAACAAAACATATTAGAGGAATAATAGAGTAGGAATGATGTATATGAAAAAGAATATATAGATGGCGAACTTATTTCTGCCTTACTTATTTCTTAAAGTCTGCTTTATTCATATTGTTTTGCTCGTCACTTTTTAGTTTTGTTTTATTGATAATAATGATAATGATAACACACACACACACACACACACACACACACACACACACACACACACACACACACACACACACACACACACACACATATATATATATATATATATATATATATATATATATATATATATATATATATATATATATATCAACCAACACACGCACACCAATCTGTGTAGCCACCTGGCAGAAGGTGTGAAAAGGAGGAAGACGAGAGTTATTATTTTCACTCAATTTCATCACCAGTTAATCAGTCAGTCACTCATTGTCTATCTGTCTGTCTGTGTGTCAGCTTGTTTTTGTCTCTTTGCCTGTCTATCTGCCTGTCTGTCTGTCCGGAGTCTTCCTTGGGGCGGCATTACCCTTGCACTCCACTACAACCCTCATTCTGGGTTTCACATTAAACTGTTGCATAATTTTCAACCACTTCCTCCACTGACTTTATTTATGTCTTCCTCTACCTCGCTCATTTCCTTCATCATGACCTTATTAGAGAAACGCTGCAATGTAAACTGCATTGCTAGCATACCCTTCCTCGCCCATGACGTGCCATGCGCTCAATACTGATGTAAGGTTAAGTGGCTCAACGCACACTCGCCTCCCTCCCCTTCACTTGCCTTATCTTGTACGGGGCAACACCACTCCTGAGCACTCCCACCACCACATGTCCGTACCCTTTGTGTGCGATGATGGTGGCGGGGATATGTGGAGGCTGATGATAACGCGGAGGGAAAATTTGAGGAGGAGAGGGAAGCGTTCGTGTGGAAACGGGCAGGTCTGATGGGAATGAGCAACACAAGCCTACCTGGCCCTCATCCCAACTCTCTCTCTCTCTCTCTCTCTCTCTCTGTCTCTGTCTCTGTCTCTGTCTCTCTCTCTCTCTCTCTCTCTCTCTCTCTCTCTCTCTCTCTCTCTCTCTCTCTCTCTCTCTCTCTCTCTCTCTCTCTCTCTCTCTCTCTCTCTCGTCACACCAACATTTAGACTCAGGCCTCTGTAACCCTTGCCCCGAAAGCCTGTGTAGTGGAGAGTCTTGCCACCACGTTCACTACACACTCGACTCTACAATCAAACGCAATGCAAACCGATCTACATCTCACAAAGTGGCCAGTCTAATATCGCTTAGTTTACATCCGCGTGACCCACTGATGGCTCTTGATTTGTGAAGTGATGAAATAAACTAAAGAAGTGTCAGTTATCAGTGAGTGAGATGTGTTCTAATCAAGATTTTGCGGTGTTCTTTTTCCACCCTTCATTTAGTGCTATGAAATATATGACCAATTGAATTCAGTCTGTGTTTGAGCAAGATGGCACGTTGGAGTATTTAAGACGGATTCCTTTGTTCAGGTTCGTTATTTTTCATACTGGTATATCGACACTTATGAATATGTGAATGGAACAATAACTAATATTTTTCGTTGACAGTCAGATATGTTTTTAGAAAAGAGACGCAAGAAAATTTCGCCAGACATATTTTTATATTAATAACTGCCATTCTTGTAGCCGATGCTCTTCACGAGACTGGCACCTTAAGCCACGTGAACTACCAAGGCAAGATCCGTACAAAGCACCGTCATCAGGAATGGTTACAACGCCGCCCTGACCAGCATCACCAAGTACAGTTTGCAGTACACCACGTGACCACAAGTAAAAAATACCGGTTGTAAAGGTTCTAAGAACCATATTTTTCAAGCAAAGAGACACATATTTCATGAAACAAAAAGAAGGGGAAGCAGACAGTGTCACAGACGCTGGACATGCCTCAAAGTGGTGTGTGCGTGTGTGTGTGTGTGTGTGTGTGTGTGTGTGTGTGTGTGTGTGTGTGTGTGTGTGTGTGTGTGTGTGTGTGTGTCTGTGTGTGTGTGTGTGGTGTGGTGTGGTGTGGTGTGGTGTGGTGTGGTGTGGTGTGGTGTGGTGTGGTGTGGTGTGGTGTGGTGTGATGTGGTGTGTATGTGTGTGTGTGTGTGTGTGTGTGTGTGTGTGTGTGTGTGTGTGTGTGTGTGTGTGTGTGTGTGTGTGTGTGTGTGTGTCATTGAAGAGTAATGACAAGTCAATGTAAATGTGAGTAAGCGAACCAGACACGTCATTATGTCATCAGTTTGTATATCACTATGAGATATAACAAAGCACAATAACAAAGAACATATACACAAAAATAGTTAAGATTCTGACGAGTCTTTTACTTTTGTTAATTTTCTGTTTATCGATCTATCAGCGTGAACATTCACATTCATTCAGCGTGGGTGTGTGTACTGCACCAACTACTTTAGCATTGTTACTATTGACTACCATGTTGACAAACGTCATTCTATTACTTGAGCCACTCTCGGTGTGTCGCAGTATGTGTTCGATTCAATTCCTTGCACGCAATAACAAATAAGACCTTCGCATTACTTGTATATTATTATTATGGTTATTATTATTATGGTTATTATTATTATCATTATCAGTTATTATCATTATTATCATTATTACTATATATAACTAATGCACTGTGAGCTCCCTCTACACACCACCAAGCACAAGTCACTCCCATGCTAACCTTACTACACAAATATCAAACGATTTTCTTGTCTATCATATACTAAAGCAAAAACTACATTGCAATGAATGAAATACATTACTACACCAGATATTGAACGTGGATTTTTTTTTATACATTTATACATTCATTAAACATACACTATCAGACCGCTGGTATTGATTTTTGAACACTTGGTCATTCCCCTTTGGTGTGCACCCCCGAGCTGGAGCAGGTAGTGGTGGTGGAAGGTAGGTAGTGACCCACGCTGAAAAGGTGCAGGGGGTATAGGGGAGCTGTCAAGCATTAGTCACCATCAGGACCATCTCGCGGGAGTCGTTACGCGGCCCTCACCCTGCCGCCCTCACCCTCACACGCTATATAAAAAGAACTGAGTGTAATGGAATTTTCAGTATAAGAGAGAGTGGCGCAAACCATATATAGATTTCATGCTATTTTTTTTTAAAGATTCAACTCGCTTTGCACCCCAGAACTAGGCAAGAAGAGGAGTGCGGGTCTACCGGTGTGAGGGTAAGGACGCTGCCTTTGCATAGACGACGCATATGTATATACTCATACATACATTATATATATATATATATATATATATATATATATATATATATATATATATATATATATATATATATATATATATATATATATATATATATGTGTGTGTGTGTGTGTGTGTGTGTGTGTGTGTGTGTGTGTATGTATATACTTTTTCTTCTTCTTTTTCGCCCACTTTGACACTTAACGAAGACAGGACATTGTGAGTGTGTATATTTTGGAAGAAAAAAAGAA
>JAXIVD010001974.1:15000-27500 GCA_036785275.1 Cancer borealis | reverse complement strand
ATTATTGACTATCATAATCTCCATTATCTATCACCTGCAAAAGACATGATCTATCAGGTGATCGTAACTCCCATTATGTGTCCTGTGTAGAAAAAAAATGACCCCATTCTCTCTGCAGCAATATGACTACATTGAAATATCGGTGGCTTGGTATTCCAATATATCTTTGTCTTCGTAGCGACTACCAACAATGCCTCAGATTGGGGATTTTTCTCTCTCTCTCTCTCTCTCTCTCTCTCTCTCTCTCTCTCTCTCTCTCTCTCTCTCTCTCTCTCTCTCTCTCTCTCTCTCTCTCTCTCTCTCTCTCTCTCTCTCTCTCTCTCTCTCTCTCTCTCTCTCTCTCTCTCTCTCTCTCTCTCTCTCTCTCTCTCTCTCTCTCTCTCTCTCTTTCTCTCTCTCTCTCTGGATCAGCATCTCAGAGGCGGCGAGGCAGCACGAGACACGAACTTCAGCCAGTTCAGTTTCCTGGAGTTGTGGCGGTTAAGCCTCCGCGGCTCCTCCTCCATGTCGTCCCAACAGCGGCGGGCGGCGGGTCACGGGTCGTCGCTTCTCTAACTTTGCTTGACTAGATTAATCTCTGCCGAAACTGGCGACCCTTGGATGACGCGCAACGCTTAGACGCAATGCCATGACTTAACAGTTACCGCAGCAGTGCAAGAAAACTGTACCTGCTGCGCATCAATGAGAATCAGTAAATATAACTGATGGAAGGCTTGATGGAGTATATTTTCTCGCAACCCACTATGCTTCTCCCCTCGGCTGCAACGCTCCCTCACAGACACACATCTCCGGGAAGGTTTAAGAGGATTAGGGTCCTCGCTAATAGGCTTAAGACGTATTTTGACAGGTTCAGGATGAAGTGAAGGTTTTTAGGAGCAGCGAGCGTACTGCGGAGCGGCGAGAAAACCGAGGGACGTGCAGTGAAGGGAGGGAGAGGCTGGTGACAAGGAGAATGCTTACTGTCAAAAGCGTCCGGCCTGAGATGGCTGTATCTAGCAAGCTCAGTGTGGAAAGGATGCTAATGGAAGCTTTTGTGATGCGTTGCAGCATAAAGAGCGTGCTGGTTTAACTTGATGATCAAAATAGAAACAGAATATAGATGGTGCAGGAGGAAACCAACCACCATGTATTCTGACATGACACGAGCCAGGCGACTGTGTGACGTTGACTGGCAGCCTCAACCCAAAAAATTAAATCCTCAATTATATTTCACAGCCATACGAGATGCACTACAGTATAAAGCCGATAAGAGATTAATCAAATTATGATGAAAACGCGTAATTGTTCCACTACAATAAAACCACATGACAATGACATATGTAAAGGCACGCTACGGAGTAAAATGACTGGAAGTTAAAAATAAACCAACATGATTATCAATATTAACATTCCTTTCATGACCACATCCTTCGCACTCATCCTTGTGTGTGTGCAGGTGACCTCCGTGCGTGTGCTGTAGTGGGTGCGGGGCTGAACATTACCTGAACACTATTCCATACTGAACACGACCATGACACAATGCTATGATACAAACGAATCTCCCCTGCACAGAGATCCTGGAGATGTAAGTCAAAGGAAAACAAAAAGCTTCCCCAACGTCATCCTCACTCCTTCAAGCCTTCCCCACATGACCCCGCTGGCCCTTGTTCCTTCCCCATCGTGTCTAGGAGAGCCCTGCCAGATGACACCGACACCTGCTCGTACTGCCCCTTGAGTGAACTTTACTTAAACATATTTGCTGTATTAGAAAATATCTATTCTGACACGCTCTGCAAACCTGTGCATAACAAAGGGATTGAGAGTTTAATAGGATTTATTTATATTGATGAACGAACATAAGATGGTCTTCAAGCGTCATTGTCTCCCCTGATCGGACCTCCAGTGACTTTCTCCTCAGCTTTTCCACACAAACACCTCTCCAACTGATCTCCGTCCACCTTGTCTGTCTTCTTTAACTCGCTTCCCCAACACCTGCCTCCTACCGACCTCCTCATGGTTGACTCCTACATTTCCGTGGCCTCATGACTCTCCACACACCACCTCAACGACTGTGTTACAACATTCCCGTCCATCCAAGACTGGTAGGGTGCGTGCGCAGCCATGTTCTGCGTTGATTCCCGTTATCAGGTTCCGGCCAGAGAGGCTCAACGCAGCCTCCACATCGCGAGACCCTCATAGACTTAGCCAGATTAAAACTTTCACAAAAAACGCGATCAAGTGCAAAATCAACCAGGGTGGTGGAAGGTGACCCAAAAATATTGGAGCCGCCGGAAACTTCCATAACAAACTGGATTGAACTGTCATGTCAAGGTTGGAAAACTTTAAGTGGATTTTTTTCCATTAGATGGACTGATAAAATAATGAAACTTGATTAACAGAGCTGTAAAGAAGCAATTTAAGTATTTCCCTCCGCGATTTGAGGAGGCGAGCTTCTGAACCACTCTGTATTATGGGAAAAGGGAGTAATTAATAAGGCTAATGAGAAAAATTAGAGAGGGGCACATAATTAATAGACCTTTTGGGGATATTTTGATGAACATTAGGTAGTCTGCACAGCCTTCTGAAAAAAAATATTGTAATGAGGAAGTACTAATTAATGGGAGGTTGAGAATATTGCGAAAAAATATATAACTTTTAATGTTGGGATTCGTTTTTGCTCCACGATGCATCATATGTCTGGGTCATATTTTGTACTTATCAAAATACTTGTATAAAGAGAAGGAACACTGGAGGTAATTAGCAACCTACGTCCATCCTTTCACTATTTACTATTACAAACTTGTCACACTTCCAGTCGAAATAAATAAAACTTCTTATAATCATAAAGACAAAACTCAACGCAACATTTATGAAGCTTTGGCGGAGCAATCACCTGCTTTAATTTACTCCATCTGCTGAGGAAAAGTTAAATGAGTTAAAACTTATGAAAGGAACCTCACAATTCAAATTTAATAAGCGCTAAAAAATTAAAATAAAACAGTGAAGCACATTCATAACGTTGTACTTACTACCAAACGCATAGCTTACTGTGTACTCCTGATGCTGTGACGCTTCATATCCATACAACGAAACGCCGCCAATGATAAATGACAAAAGGGAAGCAGTAGAAGAAACAAAACAACCTATAAATAACAATACTTAACTTCTACACATGTTACAATGCAGGAAACTGTAAGAACATTGTAATAACAGTAAGCACAAGGCTGGAAACTCTCATTAAGCATTTCTGTGGAACTTGGAATGTCTGGAGAAATAAGTGCTAGACGTTGTGACTGATGGTATGTGTCAGGCGTTCTCTCTCTCTCTCTCTCTCTCTCTCTCTCTCTCTCATTCCGAACGAAGGAGGAGGAGGACTGAGTGTTGCTTCTCATCTAATTGCGTGCGTGATGCCACGTCGGAGATTTCCCTGCAGTATAATTAGTGAGCAGTATAATAGAAGACTCTGAAGGAGGAGGAGGAGGAGGAGGAGGAGGAGGGGGGGAAGTGCCTGTAGCTCCAAGTAAGAATGTTGTTGACTGTGGAGGAGAGGGCAGCGGCAAGGAACGGGACAACAATAACAACAACAATAATATCAACAACAGTAATGATAATAATAATAGTAATAATAATAATGATAATAATAATAATAATAATAATAATAACACCAGCAAGGCAAAGTTTCGATCCCAAGTATCCTCAACAAGAGTTAATAGGAACTCACATTATTTCAAAGTTAATGAGAAAACAATAAAACTACATTATCTATATATATAAATCAAGTGAATATATATATATATTATAAGAGTATAATAATAACATCAACAATACAAGATTAAAGATACCACCACCACCACCACCACCACCACCACCACCACCACCACCACCACCACCACCAATAACAACAACAACAATAACAACCACTACAATTACTGTTCCTACATAAATTTTGGGCAATATGACAAAGTAACATAAGATATATTTATTGGCTTCTCTTTCGTTAGATTGCAAATGTAGCTGTGAGTGACGAGCACCCTCCCTCCCCCCCTCTCATAACACACACACACACACACACACACACACACACACACACACACACACACACACACACACACACACACACACACACACACACACATACGCCCACCATACACCACCATCACATAACTCACTGGACTATTGACTATATGTTAAAAAAAAAAGTCTTCCACTCCTCACATTTGGAATGATGTAATTTTAGAATTCATATTTTCAGCTTATGACTGCAAATTCAAATAAACCAATTATTATCATTATTATCATTATCATTATTATTATTATTATTTACACACGTATCTCTTTGAACACCGACGCCCTCTCTCCCCCCATCCCCCCTACCTTCCCCGCCATGTATCATTCATAATAACATCAGCTTCACTCTGATACGCCACATCTTTCCATTAACCTTTAAACCTCAACTCTTTTCCAACCTTTAAAACCCTTCCTAATAATGCAAGACAACCATAAATGTGCGCCGACACGAGACGGAGAGAAGAAAAATAGTACGTTAACGGACCACCACATTCCACAAATCTGCGTTGAATTACGGCAGAGACATAAATATTCCTCTGATGAGTAATTCCAGCGTAACAAGGTCAGTCCACCTTGCTGAGGCCGACGTGAAAAGTGGCGATGCATAATTTGTTCCCCACAAACCAACCGAGGAGGAGGAGGAGGAGGAGGAGGAGGAGGAGGAGGAGGAGAGGAGGAGGAGGAGGAGGAGGAGGAAGAAGAAGAGATGATGGAAGAAAGGAGTAAAAAAAAAGAATAGCAAAATAACGAGAAAGGAGAAGGAGTAAGAAGGAAGAGAAAGGGCAGAGGAGATGAGGGGGAGAGGGATAAGGAAGGTGAAGGAGGAGTTATAGAAGAGAAATGTACAAAACAAAACAAAAACACGGGATGAAAATGAGGAGTTGAAAGCGGACAAGAGGAGAGGAAGGGATGGGGGGTACATAATGGAGGAAAGAGGAAGGGAGGAGAGAAAGAAAAATAGAGAGAACAGTGAAGAGAACGGAGGTGAAAGGAGAGTGGCAGAAGAGGGAAACAGAGGGAAGAGGTTGATGAGGGGAAATGAAAGTAGAGAGAAAGAGAGGGAAAAGAAAAGAGGAACTCGTAATTGGTGGAGGGAAAAGGAAAGAAAGATTGAGAAAAAAAAGAAAATAAGAAAGAGGAGGGACTAGTTGAGATGAAGGAGGAAGGAAGGAGGGAAGGAGAGGAAAAAATTAAGATGAAAGAGAGGTGAACGGAGAGAGGACAAAATGAGGAAAACAAAAAGACAGAAAGAAAAGATAAAGAAGAAGAGGAAGGAGAATAAGGGAGTGGAAGAGGAAAGAAAAATAAAGACAAAAAATATATGTGTTAAGTGTGTGTGTGTGTGTGTGTGTGTGTGTGTGTGTGTGTGTGTGTGTGTGTGTGTGTGTGTGTATAGCGAGAACAGGCGGCTATTTATACATGGCAATACTGGAAGTTAATTTCCCCTTGTAAAGTTGAGGAGGAGGAGGAGGAGGAGGAGGAGGAGGAGGAGGAGGAGGAGGAGGAGGAGGAGGAGGAGGAGGAGAAGGAGGAGGAGGAGAAGAAGGAAGAACAGGAGGAGGAGGAGAAAGGGAAAGGCGTGGAAAAAAATACAAAGGAAGGGAAATTAAAAAGAAATACAGTGGCTGTTGTATTACGAAGGGGCGTGCTTGTGAAGGCCATAATGGAGAAGAGAGGAGGAAGAGGAGGAGGAGGAGGAGGAGGAGGAGGAGGAGGAGGAGGAGGAGGAGGAGGAGGAGGAGGAGGAGGAGGAAGAAGTGAATACATAGTGAAAATGGTGTGTATGGGAACATGCAATGAAGTAGAGAGCAGATAGCGTAATGGTAGGGGGTCTTGTGCTCTTTATAGGGAAGGGCTGTAGACTCTTGCTTACTGAAGTGGAAGGGAGTTAAGGAGAATATACTGAAAGGGTATCTGATTGAGTGTAGCGTAGGGGGGATTGGGGGTTATGGTGTGGGTGGTGGCAAGGAAAGAAGAGGGAGAGGGTTGGCGTGGGGGGTGGGGGAGGGCGGGTGTGTTTAGGGGGCGGGAGGAAGGCGCTATTCTGTATGGGAAATGGAAATACCATATGAAATTTATGGGGGAAGCGGATATAATGTGTTAGAGTGAGTGTAGGTGGAGGGGACAGCTATGGCATTGTAAAGGGAGATGAGAGGAGGAAGAGGATGAGGAGGAGGAGGAGGAAGAGGAAGAGGAAGAGGAAGAGGAAGGAGGAGGAGGAAGAGGAAGGAGGAAGAGAAGTCTGGAAGCGTGATGGAAGTGGTGGAGAAAAACGCTGAGGTGGATGTATTAAGAGAGAGAGAGAGAGAGAGAGAGAGAGAGAGAGAGAGAGAGAGAGAGAGAGAGAGAGAGAGAGAGAGAGAGAGAGAGAGAGAGAGAGAGAGAGAGAGAGAGAGAGAGAGAGAGAGAGAGAGAGAGAGAAAAATATATATATATTAAAAAGTATGAAAAATTAACCCTTAGGATGGGCGAGAGGGAGAGGTTGAGTGTCTACGAGGGAAGTTGGAAAGGGGAAGGCTGTAAGGAAGGAGGGAGGGCAAAGGAGGGGAAGGATAAGAGAGAGGAATGGAAGTGGAGGAGGAGGCGGGAAAGGCGGGAAGGGGAGGGGAGGAGAGGGGAAGGGAGGGAAAAGAATGGGTGGTGGTAGTGGTGGTGGTAGTGGGTGTTGGCGCGGCGTCTGCCATCATAAGGTTTAGGAGTCGTTTGTGTCATCAGACAGCGATCAAATTTATGCACAATCGATTATCCTCCCCGTTTAGGTACCTTTCTCACCCCACAACCCACTCCCCTTCCCCCCTCTCACCCCTTGACTCCCTCTTCCTTCCCTTTTAACACCTTGAGGCATCGCTGGTATGCCTCAGTCCCTCACCCACGCACAGCCATGTATGCCTCGCTGCCTTCCTATTTTCAACACCACGACTCTCCTATCTCCCTCATCCCTTAATCCCAGACGTGTACCTCCACTCCCTTTCCTCATGCACACCATTGTTCCACCGCCCACCTGTGATTCATAGCCACACTCTTTCTCACACTCACCGCTACACAATCTACTGTTTTTCCTCTTTTTTTTTTATTCACAACGATCCCATTTCGCTCTCCGCCCTGTGCACAATTGCAATGGTTCCCCCTCCCTCAACCCTCTAACCCTACTTCGTTTTTGTCTTTTGAGTCACTTCCCCACATTGTATGCACCCTCAGGCCTCGCCCTCCACCCACACAACACTTACACCAAACACCCACAACAAGAAATACAATCTGCAATGAATGTTATCGACAAGTATCCTGCTTGAAGTGTGTGTCGACAGAGGGTTCTAATAATAGATCCGCGGCGTTTGAGGGCTGACAGACTTGAGAAGTAGTAAGGTGAGGAGGCACTGGCGGTGTGGTGGCGTGGCGTGGCGTGGGCGGGGTGGGGCGGGGTGGGGTGGGGCGGGGCGGGGCGGAGTAGGTACGAGAGAGCATCTGCGTGCTCTGTAATACCGGAAGCTATTACGTGCTGAAAAATGAGGTTAGCCCAGACTAATAAGAGAGGCAGGTGAGGGAGGAGGAAGCTGCCCAGGTGGGAAGCCGGTACAAAAATGGTGCGAGTGAGGAGGAAAAAGAACCACCATTAACAAGCTTTGGGTTGACACGAAGGGTGGTCAGGAGGATGAGTCTCGCGGGGAAATAAAGTACAAGAAGAAAAGACACATCCTTTTTGATGTTCATAATGATGGATGACTCATGAACCTAACAAGGCGATGGATGAATGGAGGGAAGGACAAAGTGGATGAATGGAGGGGGGGGTTCGGAAGGAGGAAGGGCACGAGGCGACATAAAACAAGGCAGAAGGATGAGAGCCGTGATAAAGAGGGAAGTAGAAGAGGACACAATCGGACTCCAGTGCCGATATCGACCCACACTCTGCATCGGCGAGCAGGCAAGAGAGTGAGGGTGAAAAGGGAGAGGGAACAAGGGAGAGAAGGAGGGGTGGAGGGATGAAAGGAGGGTGAAGGGTGACTAAGTCTGTTGGAGAAGGGACGATGAGGAAAGAGAGGAAGAGTAAGGGAGGGAGGGAGGGGTTTTGGGAGGATGAATTAGGAAAGGAGGAAAGAAGAGGGTGGGGCAGAGGCATAGAGATCCTAGAAGGGCCAAAGTAACTACTGAAGGGGGCCTGAACGAGCCGTCTAGAGGGATCAATGAAGCCACGGCAGCACCATCAGCAGTAGCACGCATGGCTAAGGGCGCCACACACACAATGGGCGGGATAATGGGGGAGAGAAAGAGAGAATAAGAGCCGCGAGAACAAAGGCAAAAAGAAACAAGAAAGGACACCGAGCGGTATCAGAAAGAACAGAGAAACACAGGAAAAGACGAAAAGTGAGATGAAGAAAAACTAAATTACTACTGTTATGCGCAATTAAAGTGTGGAAAACGGTCATGACAAGGTTGAATTAGGTGGAAAGAGAGGAGAAAAAATAGAAAACGATGAGTGATATGAGTGACGAACTATTGTAGAATGGAGAAAGAAGAGGAAGAGGAAGAGGAAGAGGGGAAGAAGGAGGAGGAGGAGAAGAAGGAGGAGGAGGAGGAGAAGGAGGAGGAGTAACACAAAGGAACACAACGAGAAAACAGTACCAGACCTGTTGGCTTTTACGAGACTGTTTGTAATAAAGTACAATATCTCATCTAAAGTGAGTAACATTGGATAGTAAAGGCGAAGGCTTATCCCCAACCACCACAAATCCACCATTAAATGTTGGCAGGAAAGGAAAACACAAAATTTTGCACCATGGAAAACTTGCACGGAATTTTTTTTAGGAAGGAGAAATAACTAATAGGCGATATAGTTTAGTTCTTCATGTCTTTCTTTTTGTTATTTTTGTTATTCATCGTTGTACTCTGTTAAGGTATTATTACTATTATTATTATTAAGTATTTCTATTGTAATATGGGGACCAAAACTGCACGCACTACTGAAGATGAGGTCGAACCAGCGAATTATAAAGTTTGTGAATAACTTTTTTTCAGGTTTATTATCGGAGGCACGTCCGATGAAGCCAACCAATTTATTAACGGTTTTAACTATGAAAGAAAAAAAAGCAATTGAAAAAAAATATATAATCCCCGTTATTCTTATAGACTCGTGAAACACCAGCAAAAATAATTAGAAAAAACAACAACTACAAAAGATATGAAAAAAAACACAAAAAGAAACACACAATCTATATTAAAAAAAAGAAAATCCTCAAGTACTTTTTAGACTCCACAAAATCCCTAGGCAACCTCCTGCAGAGAGACACAGGAGGAGGGGGAGGAGGAGGAGGAAGGGGGAGGAAAGAAGGGAGGGAAAGGAGAGGAGGGTAGAGGGGCAGAACGCGACACAAAACCAGTGGAGGGAGAAGAGGGACACTTTAAGAACACAACCTCTGCCTCAACACGACACAAACATGAGAAGCAGCCAACCAGCAGCGGGACAACGAGGGAACAAGAGACTTTATCACCGTCATGAGGGACTGAAAAGGCAACAGAGCACCCAGATA
Source organism: Cancer borealis (assembly GCA_036785275.1). Classification (NCBI taxonomy): domain Eukaryota; kingdom Metazoa; phylum Arthropoda; class Malacostraca; order Decapoda; family Cancridae; genus Cancer; species Cancer borealis. The sequence goes on along the minus strand of JAXIVD010001974.1, from coordinate 17,931 downwards.
AAGGGAGATTCAACACCGATATTCCAACACTCCTTGAAACCACTCTGGGCCCCGAGTTTGAGGGAAGTTCTATCAGCATTACTAAAGCAAGAGGCAGAGGGCAGATATATGCCAAGCCAAGGAGGGATAGAGGCTTACTGGAGGAGATGGGTTGTAAGTGAGGGAAGCCTAGGTGTTGGTGTGAGGGGATAGGAGTGAGCTGCTAGTGTGTGAGGGGGAAGGAGATAATTGGGTGTATACTGAATATACTACCAAAGGGCAAAGCAAAGGGTAGGCGGGGGTATATATAAGAGGAGAGGGATGGGCTGGTATATGTATGGGGGGAAGAGAGGACTGGGAAGTATGTATATGGGAGAAGCATATGGGTTATAGTATGTATGGGAGAAACAGTGAATTGAATTGTGTGTAAGAGGAGACAAGGATATGGTGTGTGATGTATGTGTTGGGTGGAGGGAAGGGAGGTGTGATCTGGAAAGTGTGAAGGGGAAAACAGGCAGATGAGGCAAGAATGAATAGAGTGAGAAGAGAGAGTTAGGCAGTGTATTTGGACGAAGAGGGATGGAATGGGTAGTGTGTTGGAGGAAGCGGGTGGAGGAGGATGGGTAGGGAGCTGGATGCAAGGGAGGGAGTGAGTAAGGAGGGAGAAGGAGAGGGAGAGATTGGGAGGAGACTACTTAATGGAAGACACAAAGTCTAGGGGAGCGCGCGGTGAGATTAACAATGGATTAGAACGCAAGTAGTATCTGTCTGTCTGTCTGTCTGTCTGTACGTGCGTAAGCGTGTATATATATGTATCTATATATACATGTAAGTATGTGAGCAGATATGTATGTATGTATATGTATGCTAAGTGGAAACTAAATCATTGTGGGTATTTGTACAAGTTTTGGGGAGCAGAGGAAGATAATGGGAGGAGGTGGAGAAGGGCAGATTAATTAGGCAAATGAAGAGGAGGGGGAGACCGCTTCGCCCTGTGTTTATGGTAGGCGCGGGCCGTGCAAACTTGTGTGGAACTTAGGGTAGAGACGGAAAGGGAGGAAAAGGGGAGTGAAGAGAATAAAGTGAGGGGAGAGAAAGAAGGTCGGGGATGGAAAGAAGGGATGGAAGGCTAGGGCGTGAGGTGCAGATTATGGTGGCGGAGGAAGACGGTGAAGTGGAAATGAAAAGAAACCTGAAGCAGTGAACAAACAAACGTTATACTACTAATTTATTTCAACACCAACAACAACAACTACTACTACTACTACTACTACTACTACTACTACTACTACTACTACTACTACTACTATTACTACTCACCACCACTGATAATAATTAGGCTATCAAGCATTGGCAACAGCACCGTTATAATGATGATGATGATAATAATAATAATAATAATAATAATAATAATAATAATAATAATAATAATAATAACAATAATAATAATAGTTTACATATAAGCCGTCATCTTCGGGAAGGACAGAAGGCGGTAAGTCGGCGGTGGTAGCGAGGCGTTGAACATGTGAGAAGCAACGAAGCATCACCGAGCGACTCAGACAAACACCAGCAAGAAATATGGCTTGTGGGACGCCCAGGAGAATTATGTGTTGGGGAGAGACGACAAGAGAGAGACAGTGGGGGAGCTTCAACCCCTTTCCTTTGTCATCCACCCTTCTTACCCCCTCACAAGCCGTCTATCAACCACTGCTTATCTTTCCCGACTGGCAACTCCCCAGTCACGTGCAGCAGCAACAAGCACCAGCTGCAGCACCACGCGTACACACCTGCTGGCACGCCTCCAGTACTAGGTGGCAAACGGCTCTCACCCTTATACCTGCCTGGCCGATTCCCTGCCGCACTATAGAATTCCCAGCCTTGCACACACATACACACGCTCACACACACACACACACACACACACACACACACATACACACACAGACACAGACACAGACACAGACACACACACACACACACACACACACACACACACACACACACACACACACACACACACAAACAAACACGCACACAAACACACACACACGTGCAGTTCGTTAGCTATAGACTACTACGTGTGTTACCAAAAATACGTGTCAGCGCTTTAATCAGAACACCTAACAAGGCTTTGCTCCACCACATTCGTCTCAGCACCGCCTTGTTAAGCTTTGCACTATCTAGCTACGTTCAGCACCGTTACATTGGGTTAGCACCGCCAGCAAATCCATGTTAAGCTCAGCATCGTCACGCTTATCTCAGCACATTCATGCTAGCCCAGTATTGCCACGCTAATTCTATCACCACTTTGATAAGCTAAGCACCGTCACCCTAAGCTCAGCACTGACAAGATGCCCCAATGCGTCCACACTATGCTCAGCACATCCAAGCTAGGCTCACCGGCTCTACGCTATAGGCCCAGCCAGCACGCCGACTATTCCTATGTCTTGTAGATGTAGCAGCAGCAGGATAGGAGGGAGGGTAGTGGCTTGGATAGAGGTGCTGGTAGGGACAAGAACGCAAACCTCCTATCAACCTTTGAGGCATTTTGACCCTTCTTTCAATCAGATGGTGGGATCCATTTTCCTTTCGTGAAGCGCGTCTAGGAAGAGTCCCGGTAGAGGGGTCCTGGAGCGGCTGTGATTGCGTTATTCGACTCTCCTCTCGCAACCTGCTTATCTTGCAAAAATCCCAAGGAAAGGGAATATAAGAGAAATGAAGTCCCGGTGTTATTGATTTTCGGGACAAACTTCTTTTTCCTCGCTTTCCTCTTACCCGCTTCATTGGTAAGCCAGAGGGAAGAAAAAAAGAAAGGAAGGAAGGAAGGAAGGAAGGAAGGGAGGAAAGAAGGAAGGAGGAGGAGAAGGAGGACGAGAAGGAGGAGGAGGAGGAGGAGGAGGAGGAGGAGGGAAAAGACTAGGAGAAATAATGGATAAAAAGAGGGAGGCAATA
>JAXIVD010001974.1:5000-10000 GCA_036785275.1 Cancer borealis | reverse complement strand
GGTGGTTTCCCTTTTCTGACGTCAGCACTTCGTCGCTGCCTTATTGACAAACCTCCTGCAAAACCCTATGGCGCAGTGCCTCCTATTCATGTGTAAATACAAAGCCATCGAAAAACACATCGATACTACAAATTCCATGAGGCGATGCATATTGAATGTCACCGCGAGAGTTACGGTTCACCTCAACGCAATAGTTACACATACTCGCGCCTGAAAGTCACGCAATAAATTCACGTCAACAGATGATTATGTCGATGGCAAACAGGAAAAACTTGTTACTCCTGCAACTACGAGTATATTCACTTCAAGCTTATGCTGTTGACTCTATGTTTTAAGAATGATGTATTACAATTGTTTTTAGTATCACAAGATTTACTGCTTTCCATTGCTAAGTTTCATGTGGTATCTGCAGAGGTTGTACAGGTTGTTATGTGTTAATAAGCGTAATGATAAAGTAACATTCATTTGTTCCCGTAAATGCAAGGATACATTGGAAGATTTTAACAGGGAAAATTCACACCTCCTTCCAACCTCCTCTCCAGTCCATGCACTCCCATTATTCTCCCCACACAGTGAACACGTTAATATTACTTAATCGGTCCCTAAAACACTGGTCCTATTTTGGCACAAAGAAGACCCAATTTACAGTCTCCATTATGTACTACTTTTGGCACTCAATTTCGTGGCCTGAGTGGTGAAAGACCTTGTGGGAGGCGCAGGAATTACATCAACTGACAGAGGCGTATTGATGCTCCTGCTACGACTACTACTACTACTACTACTACTACTACTACTACTACTACTACTACTACTACTACTACTACTACTACTATCACTACTACTACTACTTCTACTACTACTTTTGTTATTGTTGCTACTGAGACTACAATAAGCTGATAAAAACAATACAGTAATAACACAAATGACAACAAAAGACGCCATTTTCCTATTCCTCAAGTCTCACTATCTGATGTAAGACGGAAGTAATAAAACAAATAATCATGGGCAAAGCGGATATCAAGGGGTGTCTCCTAGTGAATGATGCTGTCCTGGCGCACCGTTAGACGCCAAAAAAAAAAAAAAAAAAAAAAAAAAAAAAAAACAGGATATGAGAGGGAACTAGAGGCGTGTGTGGCGTGACGCAGTACTCTCCCGTCTCTCATCTCCGCCGAACACACTAAGTGAATCACGAAGGTGTCGATTGAGGCATTACTGTCTTCCTGTTTGGGCCTTAGATTGGCTTCGTTTTCCCCTCCCTTCCCTGCCTATCCTCTAGCATTCCCCTCCCTTCCTTACTTCCGTTCTCAGCACGTTCATCACTATAACCTTTCTTCCCTTTATATTTCTCTTTCTTTCTTTCTTTCTTTCTTTCTTTTCTCTTTGGGTTTCTCTGCTTAACGAGCCTCAAGCAAGACTAAGAACTCATACTGATACATATTAAACTTCACAAAAATTCAATGTATACGTTAAACATTGTAGAATAACCTGAGGCGACAGGAATGCAAACAGAACCTATAAAAACGTTGACACTTCCTCCCAAAGCACATTTTCTATAAGTAAGACTCTCCACACTGAGGCAGGGCGGCTGTGAGGGCAGGACGCTCAACAGACCAACCCCACCTTGCCTTCAGACCACAATTGACAGAGGAAGAGATGGGGATTTTCACGCTGTTAAAATTTCATTGGGTATCCTCACCCCTCGATAAGCCAACGTGTTAGAATTCTGTTCACACGACAGGGATCCATCAAGCTCTGGTAGTGTTATGTCTACCAATGTGACTTTCCTTATAGTCATTCCAAAAAAGAAACAAACTAGGATCCTGATTTAAGACTCCCAGAAAAAACACAGCTGAACCAAAAAAAAAAAAGATAGATAACAAATAAAAAAATAACACTACGAGTAAAATGAATAATTACGACCAAGTAATGTGAGGCAATGAATCACAGCCCAGCTCCTTTTTCCATGCAGTGCCGTAAGTGGGTCATAAATTTCACATAGCATTACCCAGTAGGCCTATACAAGCCTCCCGTATTCTAAGACCGCTCGATAGTTACACAATTAAAGATTTCACACTCGAGCGACAACGTTAGGCACAAAAGAAACACTTGCACCCTTAAGGCCATTGAAGGGGGTCGAGGACTTAAAATTGAACCCGAACAATTCAATTAACAAGTGCGTGCGAGCGGGAAGAGGCGGCACGTGGCGGGGACACGTGCCGGGAAGAAGGGTAACAGGGACTGTACGAAGGAGAACAAACAGATGAGAAACATAAACAAGAAGGACATTAAAAACTGCAAAAGAAGACGCATAAGAGACGAGTGATAAGACTAACACGCCATTGATGAGAGAGAGAGCGAGAGCGAGAGCGAGAGAGAGAGAGAGAGAGAGAGAGAGAGAGAGAGAGAGAGAGAGAGAGAGAGAGAAAAAAAAAAATGAAAAAAAATCTCTTTAAAAAAAAAACTTCGTAAGACCTTAGAAGAGAATAAAGTGAAAGGTGAATAAGTAATTCCAGAAAAATGGACGATAGTTTTCTTTGATATCAGGTGCAAAAAAAGATCAAATAATTGGAAAGAAAAAACTGAGCCAATATGAGAGAGAGAGAGAGAGAGAGAGAGAGAGAGAGAGAGAGAGAGAGAGAGAGAGAGAGAGAGAGAGAGAGAGAGAGAGAGAGAGAGAGAGAGAGAGAGAATAACAGGAAATTAGGGAAGGTAATGAGGAGAGAGAGGGAGAGAGCAGTGAGGGGGAAGAGTGGCCGCGAAAAGTGAGAGGGAAGGAGAAAGGACAGACTTAGGGGAAGGAAATAAAGTGAAAAATACATTATATAAAAAATACAGCAAGAAAAAGAGTGAAGGGAAAGACGGGGAAATATGAGAGAAAGAGAAAGAGAAAGAGAAAGAGAAAGAGAGAGAGAGAGAGAGAGAGAGAGAGAGAGAGAGAGAGAGAGAGAGAGAGAGAGAGAGAGAGAGAGAGAGAGAGAAGAAGTGAAGGTAACAGAGATGACAGAACACAACCCAAAGATGAGGAGGGACGGATGAAACTCAAGTGCAAGAGTCGTATTTCTCGAGCCATTAACCCTTAAAAGGCGACTTTAATTGAGGCTTTTGGTCCACCACTCGCGCCGGTAATTTCATTCAAGCTTTTGTTGTGTGTACTTGGAGCGCAATTGGGTGAAAGGAGCTGCTCAGGGCCGGCTGGAATTCATTTTATAATCCAGTATCCAAAAAGAGCCTCGCTTTAGGAGATGATAGAACCTCCCTATAGAGCACTTCACAAGACCATACAACCCTTTTGGATAACTAAGAACCCTTCAAAAGACCACAGAGTCCTTCAGGAGATCACAGAACCATTTATAACACCAAAGAACTCCCTCGGAATCCATTGTCCTTCACAACACCACAAAAGCCTATAGAAGATCACATAACCACTAAAAAGTCCTTCAAATCTAAAGGTCCTTAAGGGACTTGGCAATCCTTCATCACAAAGCCCTCCAGGAGACCATCAAACTCTTCAGGATATTACAAAGTTCTGAAGAAGGACAAAGTTATCCAGGATGCTACAAACCCTTAAAAAATATGATAGTCTTTTTGAAGATAACAAGAACCCTACATGATACCACAGAACCCTTCAATACAAGACCACAGAGATCATAAAGCACTCCACATATAGGTATCACCCTTCACCGAACCACAGAGTCTTCTAGGAGATCATTATAACCCTGCTGGAGACAGGTGCCTCGAGGAGAGTTGAGTCCTCCTGCTCGGGGATCAAAACATGGTAAATAAAGTGGCCTCGTATCCCCTTGAGAGCCTCCGCCTTTTCCAAACGTCAAACATCAGAGTAATCAATTAATCTTCAGCCGAGCTCGATATTACCTTGTCGAAAAAAACTCAATAACCATGAATCATGATGATAAAATTCATCATCCGGAATTGGCAGGTTGCCGACGTCAACAAAATTGTCGGGAATGTTTTCCTTTCCTCGTATAAGCAGAAACACCCACCCTGACGAAGGCACAGCATGTTATCCTCACCTTCCTTCCCGATCTTATCCGCTATCTGGCAGGTATCAAGGCTGTGGTAGGTCATCTGTCTCTCTGGTGACGCCAAAAAGCAAGGAGCGACGCCTGGTGGGTAGTAGTGTTCAGCTTACTTACCTTTGAGTATCACCGAACCACCATTTCACCAAACATCTCTGAGGGACTTTCCTCCATTTAGTATGTACTTTGATGTTTTCTGTGGTTCGACAAGACCTCTGTGGCCGCCTCCACGGTGCCGGAGTACGTGTAATTTACCAGGAAGTACTAGCCGTCAATAGAACAGTAATCTTTCACCACACGCTCAACTGAGAAACTGACCAAATTGAGTTTAGATATTGTACATCAGTCTTATATACTCTTTCCTGACATAAAAAGAGGAAACTTAAGACGTCATTTGTCGTTCGGGATTTAAAAATTAAAAATATTTCTGAACGACAAAACAACCTTTGCTGCAAAGTTTCAGATCTTCAAGTAAAGTAAGTTCCATGCACGTGACCCCACACACCCCATGACCGTACACCACAATGCACAACATCCTGTCATTGCCAGCCGCTTGTCGGAACCGTGCTCAAACAAGACACATTTCGTACTCAAAAAAGTGTACGAAAAAATATAGATGGAAATTGACCTATCAATACAGTGATAAAAAATCTGTTTCCCTTCACGTGGAAATATTCAGTATTGGGGCCCGTCTGTTACCGTTAGCGGGTGTGGGGATGCCGCGGCCTGGCCGTTGCTGGGGGTGTGAGGGATAGGAGGCCAAACACACCGTGCCTTTCACGCCGCCTGTGGCCTCCCACGGGTGGTGACGAGCTACCGAATCATTAATGACTTCATACTGCCCTTCTCATTCATTTAAAAAAAAATAAAATAAAATAGCTAGACAATCCCTCTTATTTCAAGATATTGTTCAGAGGACTAATGTATTCTTCTTAAGTGATTGCAGACTAAGTAAAACAAACA
>JAXIVD010001973.1:65000-70338 GCA_036785275.1 Cancer borealis | reverse complement strand
ATATGAATATATGTATATATATATATATATATATATATATATATATATATATATATATATATATATATATATATATATATATATACAGTGGTACCTCGGTACACGTCCTTAATCCGTTCCAGATCCCTTGACAGGCGAACGAGTTTGGTATGGACCATTTTCAACTGTACGAAAACTGGGACAAAATTTTTACTAAAAAGTCATTTAAAACCAAATCATACAAGAACTGGGGCATAGGAAAACCGAGGTTTTATATATATATATATATATATATATATATATATATATATATATATATATATATGAATATATATATATATATATATATATATATATATATATATATATATATATATATATATATATATATATATATAAATGAGCTGCACTTGTGTGTGTGTGTGTGTGTGTGTTTGTGTGTGCACGCGTGCACTTGTGTACATGCATGTATCTAAATATGAGTTCTGTGTACATGTTATATTCATAAGTGTAAATTTTTGGGTATTCATTTAGTTTAGATAATTATTCTTTATACTCAACAATTTGTGGTTATAATATTATATATATATATATATATCTATATATATATATATATATATATATATAATATATATATATATATATAATATATATATATATATATATATATATATATATAATTTAATTATGTTTTTCGGGTGGGTTTAATTTAAAAAAACATTTTTGTATAATATTTGAAGGATTTCATATATATACCACTATCATTAAAAGCAAGGAAATGTACTCCTCTGAAAATTCATATTGTAATAATGAACTTTTGATAAAAAAAAAACGAGTTCTAAAAATCTTTTGATTTAATGTAAAACCATTTTATACATTTTAAATTTGTATGGATCCATTTCTTGTATCTTGTGAGTCTAATCAAATATGACACTATATTATCTTTATCTAGTGTCCAACATAGGTATAAAAGTCTACGTGGTAACAGGAATCGTACTGTAAAGGAAAGAAGTAAAATTGATCTTTCTAGAGCTATAAGTTTCTTGGTGTCTTTTACTCTCCTAATATAAACCTGTCTAACCTCATCTTTGTACCCTCCGTTTGCAAGTTCATTGCCGTTGTGGAGGGGCTTCAGGACCAGAGATTATGGCCCAATGTTGCGATTACTCGGACTTTAATCTCTAGTCTAACCAATTTTTGCTTTGCCTTTTTCTTTTTCTAGCTATATCTGTCCTTGTTTCATTTTTTTTCACTAATCTCTCATAATCCCTTTTTTCCTAATGTAAGAGAGCCGTGCTTGTGAGGATGAAAGGCTAACAACAAGTTAAGTCATGAATGGCCTGAAGGTGCCATGGGTATAGTATACCATCCGTTTTTCATTGCCCTTAGTCTCCATAAGGATTATGGGGAGCGGACCAGTTTTATCCCCCATTTGTTTCACATACAACCTGCTTCTTATATTAGCATTAACAATGCTCTCTATCTACCCAGCCGTCTATTATCACATTTAAATTACGTGTCGTATTCCACCCTTGGCGATCTCTGGCAACTCATGGCAACCCTGTCTCCCTCAGCTGAGACCGTCATTCTTTCTTGAGACGCGCTACCGTGCGGATTCAGGTGTTCAACAGTGCTTTCTTTGTTACTGCCCAACTGTCTTTCGTTGTTGGCCATATGGCTGAGTTCCCTGACCTCCAGGAGGGTTTCCTGTCACCTGCTATGGTTAATGGTGACGAACGGGCCTCCCCTCCGCCGGGCCTTCAACCAGCTGACGCAAGGAGGGAGGTTCACCCACACGCTCGCCATGTTGTCAGGCCCGGCTCCTCTCATGGCTCTTCCTCTCCACTTCACTCCACGTCTTCAGGGAGTGGTGCAACACACTTCTCCAGGAGAGTCTGTGCTTCTTCTGGCTGCGGGAGAGTACTTGGAGGTGTAAAGAATGATCCACATACCGTATGTATTCCCTGTCGTGGTGGTTGTTGTGATGTAAACAACAGGTGTCAGGAGTGTGCTGATTGGAGCTCCAAGCTGGTTCTCAGTGCCCTTAAATACCAGCGGACATTGCAAAAGAGGCGTGAGTATAAGGCTAGGAAGAAGGCCCCTCACACTTCAAGTCAGTCACATGGGGAGGTTAGGGTTGGGAACCATCCCCCCTCCTCCCCCACCTCTCACGCCTCGGGATCAGCCGGTGGTTCGGTGGTGGGTTCGGTGGGCCCAGAGGATTCAGTGTCTCAGATTCCTGTGCCTTCTAAGGATTCTCCACCTGATATGTCTGTTTTCTTTAAAGGATTTGCAGCCTTCCTGGGTTTTCCTGAAGGGAGCCACAGTGTTTCACTCCCTACCATGTTATCAGAGATGGTGTCTAAGGAGGTAGAGAATAGATTAGCTCCTAATCCTGTCTCTCTTTTAGCTCCCTCCTTACCCTCGATTCACGGTACGGTGAAGTCCGTTACCAATCCCCCTCCCGGCCCCAGCGCAAGGCAGAGTGTGCAGTCACTCCAAGCTGGTGTGCCGGTGGGGGGTAACCGGGGGAAGGAGAGGCATAGGGGTGGTGTAGATTTAGATCAGGCACCATTTGATCCCCTTTCCATGGGTAAGCGATCTAGACCACCCAAGGATGTTCAGTGGAGGATCAAGCGGTCACGTCCTGTGGTGGGGGGAGATCTGGCTCCACCACGTCCAGAATCTCCCTCAGGATGTGACCAGGGCTGGGACAGGTGTGTGTCTTCTGTACACCACTCCCGCCCACTGACCCGGGGTGAGGGTCAGGCTGTGTATTACCAGGGCACTTTGACTGAGGACTCGGTCAAGCCCACACAGCCAGAGGGGGGTGTTACACAGGCAAGGCCTAAATCCCCCCCTCGGTCCACAAGGCACACAGGAGCTCGAGGTCTGTCAGCCCCCTTCTCACATGCCTTCTATCACCAGGATCAGATCCATTTGGCTACTACACGCCATCAAGTTGTGCCACCTGGATCTTGGATCGGGTCCATGAGGGATCCTGATCCACCATTCCCACCTTCTGGATCCTTGGGTCCAGCACAGGGTGACCTCGAGGATCCGTGGGATGAGATTTCGGAGGACGATTCTGGCACGCGGTCCAGGGACCATGATGCAGTTCCTCCCCCACTTTTCCAATCCATGATGGCCTACATTACCCACTGTTTTTCCGGAGGCGCTGGGGTATGCGGAAGCGGCTCAGCGACCTGCCCCGCCTGGGGAGGTTAGGCCTGAAGTGGAGAAACATATCCGTCTTACCAGGGCCCAGCCTATGGATTTCTCATTGGATTCTGCTACCAAGGCTCTTCTCCTGGCTACTGAAGGATCCAGACCATCTCTTGCCCGCTACCCGTCCAACAGATACAGGAGGATCTACTCCGTTAGTGATCATGAGTCAGCGGGGAAGGCAGCCAAGCTGAACACCGACTTGGCTCTTGCTCTCACCACTAAGGGGAAAGAACCCCAAATGTTGGTTCAACATGCTGATATGACCTGCCTCGAAGGCGTTCTCGCCCGTCAACGTGAGGCACAGAATTTTCTGTTTTGGGGTGTGGGAGCATTCTACCGGCTCCTTTCTTCCCTACAGCCTGGACAAGAGGACAAGCTTCTAGCTGATCATCTCCTTCCAGCAAGCAGCTCGACTGCCACTCGATTCCGGATGGAAACTGTAAGGACGGTCATGTCTGCGATTCGCAGTCACGACTGGATGGCAGCCATCGATCTCAAGGACGCCTACCTCCAAATCCCGGTCCATCCAGACAGCCGAAAGTTCCTTCGCTTCATTTGGAAAGGCCTACACTACCAGTTCAAGGTCCTTTGCTTCGGCCTATCCACTGCCCCACAAGTTTTCACTCGGATGATGGGTCCAGTTTCAGCGGCTTCCCATCGGCGGGGGATTCTTCTCCTCCGGTATTTAGACGACTGGCTACTGTTGGCCCACTCCGAACGGGAGGCCCTCGATGCAACCGAGTTCCTTCTCAACCTGTGTGCCTCCCTGGGTATTCAAGTAAACTGGGGAAAGTCTCGTCTTACCCCGTCTCAGTCGATGATCCATCTGGGGATGGAGATTCAATCAACGCTTTTGAAGGTTTTCCCGACACAAGAACGCCTGGAGAACCTTCACCGCCAGATCGAGTCCTTCCTCAGTGTTCAATCTCCACCAGCAAGGGCTTGGTTGATCCTGTTGGGTCACATGTCCTCTCTCATCCATCTAATTCCGGGGGCCAGACGACGAATGAGAGACCTACAATTACATCTTTCCCAATCTTGGAACCGTTAGTTCCATCCAGACCACTTTCCAGTTCCTTGGGACAGCATGCTTCTGGAGGATCTTCAGTGGTGGTTGTCGGATCCCGGCCTACGGGTGGGACAGTCGCTACAATTGGCTTCCCCAGATGTGTGCCTGTACTCGGACGCCTCGACCCTAGGTTGGGGGGCGTCTGTTCTTCATGCCTCAGTGAGTGGGGTCTGTGGACCCCATAGGAGCGGTCCCTTCATATCAATCTCTTGGAACTCAGAGCCATTCGTCTCAGCCTATCCCACTTCATGGAGGAATTTCGCGGGAAAGCGGTTGCAGTCTTCTCAGACAATGCCACGGCCCTATCATACTTGGCCAAGGAAGGCGGGACTCGTTCAGGGATTCTCAATGCGGAGGCTCAGTCAGTTCTTCAGTGGGCGGAAGATCATGCCGTTCAGATCATCCCTCAGTTCGTGAAGGGGTCCTCCAATGTCCTGGCGGATTGCCTCAGCAGACGAGACCAAGTCATCTCTACAGAGTGGACTCTCCACCAGGACATCTGCAGTCGACTGTGGAGGACCTGGAGTTATCCCACAGTGGACCTCTTTGGCACGAGGCTCAACTTCCGGCTGCCGAACTTTGTCTCACCGTTTCGAGACCCCATGGCGATCGCCACGGACGCATTCCTTTACAACTGGGATTGCCAGGATTTGTACGCCTTTTCTCCCTTTCTTTTGATCAGGAAGATTCTCAACAAGTTGAGGATGGCACACCGCGCCACCCTCATCCTGATTGCCCCGTTCCGGCCTCAGAGGGAATGGTTTTCGGATCTCGTCCAGGCCTCGGTAGACTCTCCCAGAGGCCTTCCACATCGCAGAGACCTCCTCCGTCAGCCACACGTCCACAGGTTCCATCAGGCTCTCCCCATGCTACAGTTAACCGCGTGGAAACTGTCCAGCGAATCCTCCGTCACCAAGGCTATTCCTCTCGTGGTACGGAATTCCTGGCAAGATCTAAACGGCCTTCCACTCTTATGAATTACCAGCATAAGTGGAAGAAATTCCGGGAGTGGTGCAAAAGGGAGGGCCACACTGTTTCTAACCCCTCCAGCCAAAAGTTTGC
>JAXIVD010001973.1:57500-60000 GCA_036785275.1 Cancer borealis | reverse complement strand
GTGACACATAGTTCCCTAAGGCTTAACTCGGAAGTTTGGCATTGGCTTTCTAGCCGTTCATTTATTTACAAAACAAAAGAAAGTAAATGAGAAATTGGTGTAACTGTCGTGGAGGCATTCTTTCCCTGTGGACGTGATCAAAGTTGAGTTCCGAGTCTATAATTCACTTCCTTAACTCAGAAGTTAATACACAGTCACAATAACATAGAAATTATCATGAAAAATATATATTGTACACCATGAAATATTTTGTAGGGGAACAGGGGACCATGCGGTTTTGAAACCACGTTGTCCTTCTTTAAGAGAAGGAAATTGGTATTATCCACTTATAATAGATCTCAATAGGGGTTTATATATATTGTCAGGCTACTGGGGAAGATTATGGATTATATATTAATGGTGAGAGGCATTGAATTTCACAAATATTGAGGGATTTCGAGAGCGATGTCACTCACCTGTGGACGTGATCAAAGTTGAGTTCCGAGTGACGCTCTCTGGGAAAAAAAAAAAGGCGGGAGACGAGGAGGGGGAAGGGGGGGTTTCGAGAATATTCCTCCTTTGATCTTATTATTAATTGATTATTGAAACATGAAAGGGTTATCAGCTTATAGGAAATTAATTTTGACGCTAAATAAGTAACATTTAGATATCTATTGAACTTGATCTCTGGGTTACTATATAGGGGAAAATTCTGGTGTACGTGACCTTTGTCAGCTCGACAGGCCCATGGGGCGTGATCGCCTCACATGATGAAATATTACATCATTCTTAACAAAGCTTTGTGATAGATAACTAAGTAGATTAATTATATTCGATTATGGAGAGCATTTTAACAAGTTAATGACAATTAATAGTGATTAGATTATGATATTAATTTCTTTCCATAGAAAACTGTCTTGGGGGGGGATGACTGCATAGGATTTGAAAGTTTGGAGAAACAATTCTAATATAAACATTAATATAAACATATAGTATAAAATTATGAATGATATGTGAGTAAAAACATTTATATAATGCAGTATCACCTTGGGAATACAGGATCTAAGGGCAGACTAAACAAAACAAAAAGGTACATTCAGTAGGCCTGTTTGAGATAAAATTGGAGGCATCACATCCGTATATCTGGATCTTGGTTCACTCGTGCTCATTCACCTTGTACAACTATTGTACACCTTCCCCAAGACATTAGGGTACACTTAAGACTTCACTATGTCTTAATTCGTCTCCTATAGGAGACTCGGACATATAACTATAGTTATATGTCTGAGTGCCCCATTGCATCTCCAGTCGCTTTGGTGCTCGCTGCTGACAACAACTACGGCGTGAGACATCTGGATTCTGGATACTTCCCTGTGTCTACACGTAGTTCTCTGCGTGGTGCAGGATCCTGTGCGCTAGCATGTCCTGCTGAAACCTTTGCCGTAGATGTAGATGAGGCATGATTTCCACTAGCAATAGATGAGAGGGGCTGAAAAATTTTCTGTTCCTCCATAGGATGCGGCCACTACCCATCATGATAAAGTAGTCTCAACGAGATCCGATGTCAGCGAGGACTCCAGCATGATCCCATCGACCGCTCGCGTGGTTGAACACGTCAACGTCCTCTTCCTCCTCTCCCTTCTTCCCCTCCTCCTTCCTCATCATTCTTTTCCACTCTACTTCCCATTTCCACAGCTACACCTTCCAGAGAATCTGCTCTTAACTATCCTTTACCTCCTGAATTCTCTTGTGAATCCCTGTTACATAATTTATCTATCCGAAATCCCTCCTGCTCTTTCTTCAATATGTCCTACATCTGATTCCTCCAGGTTCCAGACACCCCTCCATTTCTCATGGGTTTTGGACAAAAGTTCGTATAGAAAAACTTTGTATAGCAACTATCCATAATGACTTATTACCATACAAACATGCTTACAAACTTTTCCGTACGTAATACTTTACCCAGAAGAATTTTATCCCTGACGAACAAACTTTTTGCTTACGAACAATTTCATACGAAATTTTTCCATACGAACTTTTTCTATACGAACTTCTGTCCCAACGAAGTTTTGTCGTTAGGAATACATACGTACTTTATACCAAACGAACATCTGCATACGAATTTTAACGTACAAACTTTTGTGTATATACTTTTTCCAAACGAACTTTATCTCTTACGAACAATTGCGCACGAGCTCTATGCATACAAACTATTTCCATACGTACTTTGGTCCTAGAATCAATTCCTCCATCTCTCATGATCCCAGTACTCCTATCCCTACCATTATCACAAATTGTTAATTTTCTATCATACATTATTTGACGATGCCCATTCTCCATTGGAATATCCGTGGCTTCCGCTCCCATAGAAATTACCTCCGCTATCTACTATCTATGAGCCTCAAGTTACATGCTCTCAAGAAACCTTGGTTCAACCACCTACACTAATCCCTAATTACCACTTCATCCATTACTTTTTCCTCATCCTATAGCTGCTTCAATTCTTATCCATCATCTATTT